>CAMZMU010000048.1:49456247-49599347 GCA_947311845.1 Poa pratensis
GCATGTTTGAGCAAGGGTCAAGAAGTGTTTTATTACTGATCCTCGCCATCTGAGGCGGCTACGGGCTTCTTCCGTCAACATGCAGCAGATCTTTGTGGCGGATGTCACCGGCGCAGCTTCAGAGAAGGCGGCAACAGACGCCGCCACCTGGGGACCCGGCAACCGATCCACAGTTTCCAGAGCCTCTGGGGCTCCAAAGAAGAAATTCCTGGAGAAGGCGCGAGCCAGCAATGATAGGAGCATGGCGGCTCTGGCGGAAGTTCTTCACACGCCGGTAAACGACAAAACCAATCCGGCTGATTTGGAGAAACTTCGGAAACACCTTGGTGGAGCAAACTGAGTACCTCAAAAGCAAGCAAGCAGAGGTCCAGAGCCTCCTCGACGAAGCCAAGGAGGAAAACGCCAAGATAACTGCCAAGTGCGACCCCAGCGAAATCTTTTCACCACCACCCATTGCCCAAGCCGGCAGGACAAGTGGCGGAGAAGAGAGGTAGGAAAGGCAGGGATCATGACCCTTCAAATCCCCTGCCCAAAAGCTTGGTTTCGAGTGGGCTACAGCCGCAGCGTAAGGACAAGAACGGGGACGTCATCCTCGCAACACCTGTCCTCAACACTGGCCGCTTGGACATCCTCAAACAATGATGACTATGACAAGGACGAGAAGATCTACTAGCATCGATCCTTGCTCACAAAGCTCTAGAGCAGCAGGCCCGTGCTGATCTCCGGCGACATGGCGGGACGCAAGGGGAGGAAAGTGGAATCAAAATCCATCGCTTGCAAAGCAAAGCTGCGGCCGGTGGCAAACCAGAAGATCCGTCGGTCCAGTAGCCACGGAATAAGGGAAGGACAAGGAGAAAGACCCACGCAAATCACCACCTCAAAAAGGCAGCGTGATGAGGCATCCAGGACCGGCAACAGGCGCAAGGCCTCACCTCCACCGCCTAGGCGGATGAAGGCGGAAGCAGGGGCAGCAAGCAGCCGCCAAGGAGTGGCGGCAACCGCGACGATGCCCCGCCGCCAAGAAGAAGCAGGGACCGCACAGTCCCACACCAGTGCCCAGGCACGAAGGCGGAAGCCGGGGACACAACAATGAGCCTAGGCAAGCCGGGCAGCGAGGACGAGCCTCATGCTAGATAGATCTGGCAAAACAGCTCAGTCCGCAAGACGCGAGACATCGTCTCAATGACATCAAGGCTGGAAAGCAAGATGCCTATCTAGGACCTGAGTGCTTTGGCCCAGCCATCCGCAACGTTCAAGTACCAGAGACATGATCGTCAGTGTCAAAAACTCATCAAAGGTACAATGGAGCGGACAAGCCAAACTCATGGTTGTCGGACTACGCTGGCAGTTGAAATTGCGGAGGCAATGGCCTCGTCGGCACGCTTCCTTCCCTCATGTTGGAGGGGACAGCCGAAGCTGGATCGAAACTTGCCGGAGAAAAGCATTCATAGTTGGCATGACATGGAAAAGGTGTTCACGCAGCACTTCCAAGGCACGTACAAGCGACCCAATACATACACAGATTTGGTTCGTTGCGTGCAAAAGCCAGATGAAACAGCTACAAGCTTCTTGGCAAGGTGGATTCAAACAAAGGCAAGCTGCGAGAACGTAGACGACAATCAAGCAATCCATGCCTTCACCACGGGCCTCCTGAAGGGCTCAAGTCTCAGACATAAGCTCGTACGCATGCAAGTCAAGGATCTCGGAGTCATGCTCGAAGTAGCAGCCATGTACGCACAGGCGGATGATGATGCACGCGATGGAGATGGCGCACATGATATGGCGCCAAACAGGCGAGCAAGTCACAAACGCAAGGCTCCCCAGGATGACAAAGCCGGACCATCAAACGAGGTCGCCGCCGCCTTCGAAGGCAAAGGCGGCAACCGCAAGTGGAAAGGAAAGGGTAAAGATGGCGGCTCCAGCAAGCAGCGCCTGTACGTGATCAGGCGAAAGCCTTGCCTGCCCAATCCACGCGTCCTTAGGCAAAGTACCCACATTAGGGAGTTGACCGGTTCATGGAGGACTTCAAGAAAGACCCCGAGGTTGGCTGGAAATCAAAAAAGAGCAAAAAGGCTGAGAAGACAAAGAAGGAAGACGATGATGGGGCTATGTCCATGTCGAGGATGAGGAACCCAAGCTGATGCGTAAAGAAAGGAAATATCCCAAGGTACATGGCCAATTGGTGTGCTTCCTGGGCACTCCTTCGGCAAAAGAAGAAAAGGCGGAGATGCGCGAGCTAAACGCCACAGTACCAGACGTTCCCCAGTATCTAGACTGGTCAGAGGAGCCAATAACTGGGATAGAGATGATCATCCAGATCACGTTCCTCCCCCGGCAAATACGCCCTTGTCGTCGACCCTATTGTCGATAACTTCAGGCTCACCAAGGTGTTGATGGATGGCGGCAGTAGCCTCAACATCATCTACGCGGACACTCTGAAGCGCATGAACTTGTCGGAAAGCCAGCTTGACTATAGCAAGTCAAGTTTCATGGCATTGTTCCGGGAAAGCAAGGCAAGTCAATGGGAAGCATCAGATTGGAGGTTACTTTTGGGCCTGAGAAAACTACCGCTCGGAGTATCTCAGGTTCGAAGTAGTCCCCTTCAAAAGTGCCTACCACGCCATTTTTGGACGGCCAGCTTTCGCCAAATTCATGGCTCGCCCGTGTTACATATACAGCAAGCTGAAGATGCCGGGACCCAATGGTACAATTACCATCAGTGGCAACTTCAAGAAAGCAAAGGAGTGTGAGCGTGGCAATGCCGCCTTCGCTGAGGCAGTCCTCCACGCAGAGGAGTTAGCCATGTTGAAGAAAGAGCTCGATACATCACAGTTGCCGGAGCATGTAAAGACCGCTGAGCAAAAGAACACTTTCAAGGCGTCCGAAGACACAAAGAAGGCGGATCTGGTCCCAGGTGACAGCTCCAAGCAAGTCACCATAGGGGCTGGCTTGGACGACAAATAGGAAAGCGCGCTCGTCAGGTTCCTCCGTGAGAATCAGGACATCTTTGCATGGGTCAGCGACATGCCAGGTGTCCCGAGGGAACTTGCCGAGCATTCTCTTAACGTCTACGAAGGAGCCAAACCAGTGAAGCAAGGAATAAGCGCTACGGTGAGAAGAAGCGGACAGCAATAGGAAGGAGATCATCAAGTTGCAAGAAGCCAAGTTCATTAGGGAGGTAGTACACACTGATTGGTTGGCAAATCCTGTAATGGTTCCAAAACCTAATAAGGAAATGAGAATGTGCATTGATTATACCGGTTTGAACAAGTGCTGTCCTAAGGACCACTTTGCTTTGCCTCGTATAGATCAGGTCATAGACTCCACAGCCGGCTCCGAGCTGCTGTGCTTTTTGGATGCGTACTCCGGGTACCACCAAATCAAAATGCGAGAATCCGACCAAATCAAAACAGCGTTCACTACACCCTATGGGACCTTCTGCTACATCACGATGCCCTTCGGTCTAAAAAATGCCGGCGCAACGTATCAGCGGTGTATGCAAAGATGCCTTCACGAGCAAATTGGCCGCAATGTTCACGTCTATGTTGACGACATTGCCGTCATGTCAAGAAAGAAGGCAGATTTGCTTGACGATTTGAGAGAAACCTTTGATAGCCTCCGGGTATATAGGATGAAACTCAACCCGAAAAAATGCGTCTTCGGGGTTCCTGCCGGCAAATTGCTTGGCTTTATCGTTTCCGAACGAGGGATAGAGTGAATCCAGAAAAAATCAAAGCGATCCTCAACATATCCAGGCCCAAGGACCTGAAGGACGTGCAGCGACTTGCCGGATCGGCGGCTGCCGTCAGTCGTTTCATTAGCCGTCTTGGTGAGAAGGCACTGCCTCTCTACCGGCTTCTGAAGAAATCCGACAACTTCGAGTGGACAGACGAAGCAGACGCCGCCTTGCAGCAACTCAAGGACGCGTTAACGTCTGCTCCAATTTTGGCAGCTCCTCGTTCGCAGGAACCAATGCTGCTCTATATTGCCGCAACTAACTTGGTTGTTAGCGTGGTACTGGTTGTGGAACGCAAGACGGAAATTTCAGACTTGCCGGAACAACGTCCGGTTTACTTCATCAGTGAAGTATTTTCCGCCTCAAAACAGCGTTATCCGCATTACCAGAAATGGTCTACGGTGTTTTTACGCCGCCAGGAAGTTAAGGCACTACTTCCAGGAACATTCAATAACGTGGTGAGCAAGGCACCTCTGGGGGATATCATCAATAATACAGATGCAACAGGCCGCGTTGCCAAATGGGGCATTGAACTTGCCGCCTTCGACATCTGTATAAGCCCAGAACGGCCATTAAGTCTCAAGCCTTAGCAGATTTGTAGCTGATTGGACGGAGGCCATGGACGAAGTACCTCTCCCTGAAGATGCATACTGGATCATGCACTTTGATGGATCAAAAATGCTCAGGGCTCGGGGGCTGGCATTGTTTTAAGAAACCCTCAAGGAGACAAGCTTAGTTATGTGTTACAAATTCACTTCAAGGCAACTAATAATGTTGCTGAATACGAAGCTCTCCTTCATGGTTTACACATTGCCAAGGAACTTGGCGTCCAGCGTGTCCTCTGCTACGGAGATTCAGATTTGGTGGCGCAACAGATACGTGGTACTTGGGACACAAAGAGCGAAACAATGGCGGCATATCGAGCTACCGTTGACGAATTCGCCAAGTGTTTTCTAGGCTACGAGGTCCGCCACATCCCAAGAGCTCAAAATGAGGCGGCAGATACACTTGCCAGAATGGGTCTGAACGCAAAAAGGTACCAAAAGATGTTTTCCTGGAACACCTACACAAGCCGTCAATTAAAGGAGCAGACCTCCTTGACCCAGAGTCGGCAGAACCAGTTGATAGTGCTAGCTATGCCGTCTACTTGGTAAAGCCGGATTGGACGACGCCATATTTGGACTTCCTGATCAATCAGGAGTTACCGGATGATGAGGTTTTGAAAAGGCAAATAATAAGAAGAGCCAAGGCATTTACAATAATCAAAGGTGAATTGTACAAGCGTAGCACCACTGGTGTTTACCAACGCTGCATTTCGCCCGAAGAAGGCAGAGAACTGTTGGATGAGATACATGCCGGCGTATGTGGACATCATGCTTCTCACGCGCCCTTGTTTCAAAAGCCTTCCGACAAGGTTTCTATTGGTTGACAGCCAAGCAAGATGCAGAAGACATTGTTAAAAGGTGCAGGGGCTGCCAACTTTATGCCAGACAATCACACATGCCGGCTCAAGAGCTTAAAACAATACCCATCACATGGCCTTTCGCAGTCTGGGGCTTGGACATGGTTGGTCCGTTTAAAACGGCGCCTGGTGGCTACACACATTTACTTGTGGCTGTAGACAAGTTTACCAAATGGGTTGAAGCTAAGCCTATCAAAAAGCTAGACGGCGCCACAGCCGCAAACTTTCTGTGGGGAATAATCTCTCGGTTCGGGGTGCCTCATAGCATTATCACCGACAATGGCACTAACTTGTCGCAAGGCGAAGTCGAGGAATACTGTTATAAGCATGGTATCCGCCTAGATCTAGCCTCCGTAGCGCATCCGCAGCAAACGGTCAAGTAGAGCGTACAAATGGTTTAGTCTACAAGGAATCAAACCACGTCTCGAAGTACCATTGCACAGAGCGGCTGGGGCTTGGGTGGATGAATTGCAGTCTGTCCTTTGGAGTTTACGCACAACTCCAAACAGATCAACCAAGTTTACTCCTTTCTTCTTAGTCTATGGCGCAGAAGCAGTGTTGCCAACCGACATGATGTACGATTCTCCCAGAATCAAGCCTACGTCCAGGAGACGCAGAAGATGCAAGACAGGATGGCCTTGACCTACTTGATGAAGAACGAGATGTTGCCCTTGCGCGATCCGCCATCTATCAGCAAAGTTTGAGGCGTTATCACAGCAGAAGGGTGAGGCAACGAAGTTTTAGAGTGGTGACCTGGTTCTCCGCCTAATCCAAGATAGAAAGGGCTTGCATAAGTTATCCCCGCCTTGGGAAGGACCTTTTGTGGTCAGTAAGGTGTTGCTCAATGGTTCTTATTACTTGGTCGATGCACGAGACGGATACAAGAAGAAGCGAGGTCGCAAGCGCAAAAGGAAGGTTGACGACAAGTACGAAGAAACCAAGCGACCCTGGAACATTGAGCAGCTACGTCCTTTTTACACTTAGCAATTTCCACATTGTAATAAGTACTATATGATTATGAAATAAAAGTCTGTGGTTTGCTCATTCAGTTTTGGGATCATGCCATCTTTTGTCTTTTCTCGCAATCATATATCTGTTGTCATAAAAGTTACCAAACAAAATAAGTTTTGCTCCGTGCTAAGGTCCAAACTTTTTGACATTTGCCGTCTGCCGGCTAAAAACGCAAACAATCTTTGCACCGCCTAATATGCTTATCTGTCTGTTTGTGTGTGGGTCGCCTAGTAGTATGTCGTTGGCACCAACATGCTGGCTTTGGTCTCTGAGTCTAAATTAGTTGGTATTGCACCTGGTTGGCTCAGCTAAAGTAACTAAGATGAGGTTCCGCCAACATATGAAAAAGCTAAACATGCAGGCGAGATACATATTAAGGCGGGCCACTTAAGTAAGCCTACCGCCAAGTGTAGCATAAAAGTTGGCCCATAAATATTTACAACCCAAAATAAAGTTTTATGCGTTAACAGATTAACGCAGTGTTTTGTGCTGCCTTTGCAGGAGGAAGTCTAAGGGATTGCCGCCTTGGTAGAGCTGGTGGAGAGATCCTGGGGGCTGACGCCGGCATTCTTGGGGCTGGCTCCGCCATCCTTGGGGCTGCGCTTGTCGGCTCCGGCTTCGCCTTCTTCGCCTCGGGAAGCTTCAGGATCCGCCAAGGAGGGATCGGCTACGGCAACATGCGGGTCCGGGTGTTCCTTGTAGAACTTGCGGATGTCAACCATGTTGGCAACCCGGGTCGCATAGCCGCGAACAGACCGCAGCACGTCCTGCATCACGATGGCTTGGTTGTTTTCGTCTTCGGTGGGGAAGTACTCGGTGACTTGATGAATATCAGCCTCCGGGTACCACGCCGCCGTCATTGCCAATGCCAACTTGGCGCCCCTCGTGCTGCTGAGCGTAGCGTGTGTCGTGTTCAGCTGCCGCCTTCTCCAGCAGGTCCGGCAGAGCATCGAAGATGACGGGATCGCCGTCTTCCCCAGGGTAGAACTTGGCGGCAAATGCTTTGCCTGCGCCGACAATCTGGTTGACGATTTCGCCAACTTTCAAGATTCGGGCAAGGCGCGGCGTTGTAGCCAGGTCATCTCCCAAGCTAGCCGGCACTGCACAAACACAAAGTTACACACTGCAGCTTCAAGTTTCAAGAAAGCAAGGTGACAAATGAAGGATGGACATACCCAAGACATGGTCGTGGATGGCGTTGACCTCATCCAGATGGTTCTCAAGCGTTTCTTGGCTAGCTGGACCGCCTTTGACAGTTGGTCCTGCTGCTCCTTGGCGTTCTTGTTCACCTGGTCAAGGTTGTTGCTCATGGCCTCAAGTTGTCCAGTCAACTTGCTAACTTCGGCAGCATGGGCCAACGCACGCTCATCCAGCTCCTTGGCGTGATCCGCCTTCAGCTTGGTCACCAGCCCGGCAAGATCTGCAGCTTCGTTCATCAAAGCTTGCATGTCAGTGGAGTTCTTGAGAATATCTTGCGCAGTGTTTAGTAATTCTACAAATAAAAAGAAAAGACGACTAAAATACTTGTCGGAAAAGGAAAAGAAGTCGGACGAAAAGAAGGCAAAGAAAGCTTTGTCACCTTCATCCTTCTTGCGAGCTTCTTCCAAGCTCGCAATTTGGGCGTTCTTCAACTCCACGTCCTGCTGCAGTTCCTGGCATTCCTTTTTTTCTTCTCTTGAGCACGAAATAGCTCAAGATTGGAAGCAAGAACGGCCTGCATGCACGAAAACAACATTATGGTTAGCACTATTTAGTCAACGAGACCACTTTGCCGGCTAAATTTTTCAGCCGCCAAAGTGCTCGGGGGCTGGGACCATAGGCTATTTTACCTCAAGTTGTCCGTGCAGGGTGTCGTGGAGTTCGTCCATGTGCGCGTACCAGTTGCGGGTACCGTCACGCATGGTCTTCAGTGTTTGCCGGGGGTCTTGCAACCCTTTGCCAGATTGGGAGCCAGGATGGGAGGACGATCCGCCTTGTTCGGCCGCCATCTGGTCATCCATCTCCTGCTTCATGGCAATAAATCGAGCGGCATCACTAGCCGAAGCTTCAGCCGTCTTGGAAAAAGTTAGCCGGCAACTGATTTCTTGCCCGCCATCTTCTCGTAGCCGCCTCTGCGGTACCAGCAGCTGTGTACGTTCCCTGGCATACAACCACGGGAACGCCAACTGTGGGCGTTGTCGGCGCAGCAGCTGGAGAAGCGTGGTGGCTTGCCCCTGCCGGCAGCAATCTTCAAGTTGGAGCGGAGCTTGGGCATGGCAGGCTTGCCCTGTAAGCAGAAACATGCAAGTTTGTCAGCACAAACATATTAAAATAGCTAAGTCAGGGAAAGCCAAAGTTTGCTACCGCTTGAAGGGACATTCCCCACGGTCTCATCCTCTGCATCGACAGAGGTGGCCGCCTTCTTCCTCTTCTCCAAATCCTTGGTGGAGGAGCTCAGCTTGCGCTTCTTCGATTTGCTGGCACCGTGTCGTACCAGTTTGGAGCCAACTCTTCCTCCCCAAGGTTTGCAGCTGAAAAGGAACAAGACAATATTAATCAGTACCTAGTGGGCAAGGATGTTAGTGAAATAACAAAGTAGCTTTGACTTACCGCTGGGGCTGGGTTGTCATGGTGAACATGGCGACGCCTTCAGCCGCCTTCACCGACAGAGGCTTGATAAGCTCTCTAAGCCGGTATCCAAGGCATCCTGATCAAGGGTGCTGTTGCCGGCGTCATCCGCCTTGTACTCGCACATCTTCAGTGGGCGATGGCGGAGTGGCATAATCTTCCTCGACACCCAGCAGATGACGGTGTCAACTCCGTCAAGTCGTGGAGCCAACATCGTCTTCGTCAAGAACTCGATCCGCCTAACGGCAATTCGAAGTTCCGCCGACAAGCTGCTGAGCGGCACCTTTGCCGTCCAGCAGCCTTGTGGGTTGGCGGACCGTTGACGAAGGCTGGCATCCCTTGTGTGCTGCCAGGTGTCGGGATGTCCTTGCAGTAGAAGAAAGTGCTGGTCCAGTGCTTCACCGACTCGATGTATGGTATTTTGGGTACCAGTCGGGTTGGCGGCAGTTGAACGTGACACTACCGCAGGTTGCTAGGTGGCCGCCTGGTATGGTTTGCCGGCGGCACAGGAAGCAGTACTTAAAGCTCTATGGACGCAGCTATGCCTAAGTACCCTTCGCACAAAGCCTGGAAGCCGGCTAGCACTAGAATACTATTGGGCGCTATGTTGTGTGGCTGCAGCCCATAAAAACTAAGCACCGCCAAGAAGAAGGCGGAAAGCGGCAGAGACATACCGCGAAGGCTGTGCGACGCCAACATGACGCTCGCCGTCTTGGGGGTCAGGCACCGCCTCGTCGCCTGGAACCCTCCAGGAGCATTCCGTCTTTGGCGGAATGTATCCGCCTTCCTCCAGCTCCTTCAGATATGCTGACGTCATAACTGACGGCAGCCAGTACCTGGAACCCAGGTCTCCAGCCTCTTCCTCTTCCTCGGCGTCGTCATCCTCGTCGGCGGCAGATTCCGCCGCGGCCTCAGAGCTGGTCGCCGCGAGGGATGGGAGGGGAAAGGTTGGAGCGGCGGTTGCAGGCGCCGCCGGAGCTGGGGAAGAAGTAGAAACCCCGCCCGTGGCCACGGTGGCCGGGAGAGGTCATCGATGCGCCTACGGGCACCGCCGCCGCCGCTGGGACAGATCCAGATCCGGCGGGGGTCGCAGAAGCCGCAGCCAGTGCCGCCGTCGCCGCCGCATCCTGCTGAGTGCTCGCCATTTGGGGGAGAGGCGCTCGTGCTCGCCGGAGTTGAGTACGGGAGGAGATGAGCTCGGGAAGGTGAGGAGGCCACGGTGGGTGCGAATGAGGAAGAAGTGCATCGATGTGCCCTTTGGGGTATTTATCCCCACGCGCCAAGATCCGTGCCGAGATTGGGGGACGCGAGATTTCCGCCACGTGCCCACGATTTGCACGTCGTGGCAACGGTCTGCGGCCTCGCTCCGATTTCTGTGCGTAGTGGAGAAACCATCATGACGCATGCCCAAGTCCAAACTGTCGTGGACTGCATGGCGTCATCCGTCAACATTTGACGGTCCAGTCAATTGACAAGACTGGTGCCAGGAAGATTCCTGACAATGGTCAGGCCGTCTTTCCCATGATGGCGGCAAATTGTCCGACTACTTTAGGCGGACCGCCGCTTACTTTCAACTTTGGAATGCTTCAAGCTCTTCAGACGCTTACAAGACAAGGCGGACGTTGCCGACAAAAGAAGACGGCGCCTGAAGAACTCGAACCCTCCCAGGGGCTAATGTTGGGGATATACCTACTAGGGGTATCACCAGCATGGATCAATCCGGCTAGTCCAGGGTGGCCCGCAGTGGTGGTGAAGGCTTTGCCTACCGGGCGGCCCAGATAGCTGACGACCAAGGAAGGCGGATGCCGGCAAGGAGGAGGCCCAAGACTGAAGCCCATGAAGCCACCAAGACCAAGATGAAGGCGGCATACTTGCCGGCTAGGTTTAGGACTCCGTATACTTGCTGGATACGTAATCACCTTGTAACCCTAGGTCCAGCCGCCTATATAAGCTGGACCTCGGGACGCCTTTAGGGCAACCAATCGATATTCTCTCATACATCCAACTCATTGTAACCTGTTCACGGCGATATTGCCTTATAGTGAGTTATAGCAGCACGTAGGGCACCGCCACCGCCGTGGTGCCTGAAGCTGGGTAAACTGCCGTGTACAATCCCGACCTTGACGACGTCCACCTTCTTGCCCTACGTTCACCCTCGGCTAGCAGGGCCCCGTCTCCTATCCAAGATGCCGATACGACGACAGTATGTGTAAAAGGTTTCATATAGAGCTAATACGTTAGATATTAGGAACTAGTGTGTTAGAAAAGGTTCAGATACAACTAATTAGGTTGGATGCCTGGTCTGTTTCTCAAATCAGTTTGTATTTCTGTACATAGTTCACATGCTCCAGTTAAATAAAATATATCTCAGTATTGAACACTAGGAAAATTGTGTAACATACCTTTATGTTTGTAAAATATTCTCACTTTCTGATATCACGTTATTCTCAAATATCATGAACATTGCCTCAGTTTTGGGCGATTTATTCAGATTTACTCAAGAGCACCTAACCCTGGACTACACTGATTACGTACAGGCCTGTTGTGCTAGCAGGTGCAAAATCATGACCTCCAGCAGGCTTGCACAGGTGATTTCAGTGCCTGAGTGAATAAGACCTTGACAAAACACTTCAAAGGCCTAGAACTGAAGCATCAGTTGCACTGTAAACCTCTTTTCATGTTTTTGAAACCCTTTGTCTAATCATTTTTTGCTTCTCTGTGCTATACAAGACCAATGATACAAAACTTGTTAGTACTCTGACTTCCGGCCACAAAATAGATATGGTTGCATCTTCCCTGCTAGATTCCACGGAGGATGTGAATCATACACTTTTGAATAAAATCATCAATACATGGTCAATCTTTTTCAAAGGGCAAGTCCAATTTATATGGAGATTATTGCTGAGCAAGTGATTTGCTTGGAGGCAGTGAGCGCCCGAGATTATTCTTTCTTTAGATATTAGAGTGAGCCTCGTTCAAATTCACATGCCAATTAACCTGGTAAACCTCAAATATATTTCGTGATTTTACATACTTAGTTTGGCTTGGCGAAATCTATGTTCACATATATATTGCTTAATTCGGAAATAATTGGTGTCATATACTCACTAGATTGCAGGAGCAGGAAAACATGATTAAATTGTCCTTTTGGTTAATATATGCATTTCTTACAAGCTAGGTTGGTTGGAAGCTCTATTTTCTTGCCCAAGGGGCACCTCAATTTTGAGCGAGTCAATGGATAATTGCATATATTTTTCCAACACTGGATACGGTGCAAGGTTTGAAATATCGGGTTTGTATCAGTTTGGCTTTGACATATCGGATGTCGGATATCGGGTGATATGTCAAACGATATCTAGTTAAATCGGAGAAAAGCTATCTGAATTTTTATCACTATTCTTTTCAAAACACGCCTTGTCAGTACAAGAAAATGAACGACGTCAATGCTTGAGCATAACAAACATATGATTCCAAGTTTATTAAGAAATAAAATAATGAAGACTCACAAAATCCTTACTCTAACATAAAAACATACACAAAACATTATGCATGACTTTATTAATTTGATGAAGTTGTAAATATCTAATTTTATTTTCAACATTTGTTTTTAGTAAGAATCATCATCTACGTATTGGTCTATATGAGTGGACATATCAGGTCAAATATCGTTCATATCGGTAGAAATATCGCTCTATATTGTATGATATTCGTGAATACAATATTACTGAAATGATTTGGTACATTTTTAGCATAGACTCCCCAAAATGATTTATCGGCCTAGATGTAAAAGCTTGATACGATGAAGATCAAGTCACTCCAGGCGCTGCAATCCTAGCACTTAAAAGTTCCGCAGTTATTTTCTTTGACATGATACTGCTAATATAAAATGTTAGAATGGGGCTATGGAGTTATTTCAGTATTTTTGAGATGCTCAATGTGCAGCCATCCGTCATTCCAAGCCAATGCTCGGGCCACATCAATGGTTCAAGTAGGTGAAGACCTAGACAGGTAGTGGAACAACGGTATTTTGGTTATAAAACCTGAAGCTGAACGATTGGGTGGGCGGAGTGAAAAGAATGGAGGAGAAATACGACACATCTTCTGCTTGCGGCACACGGATGGATACGGAGACACGTATGTTGCGAGAGAGAGAGAGACGGGGCAGGGGAATGACTCGTGTTTGTCATGCTGTGGTAGGAACTGCATGCATGACATGTTTCATTTGCGAGATACTATACCAACCCTTTGATCGATTCATCTATTTATCTATTGGTGTTCCATAGCCACGCATGGGCAGCTTACTAGTTTGTTACTAAATGCAGACACAAAAGGCTTTAGTGCATTGAGTGCAGAGCCTTCTGAAAATATTCTAGAATCGGGTGTTCCTTGGCAGAAAGAAGAGGTTATCAAACAGTTATATGCAGGCTCTCTCAGAAACTCGTTATTTTGTCATCCAGGTAATTTGTTACAGCTTATTCCCTTGTGTAACTAATTTTACTAAATATCGAGTTTGCAACCCAATGAAAAAATGTCCCCTGAAACTACTAACAATGTTTGACTTTTGCAATCCAGAACTGATAGTAATATACAATTTTAACTGCTGCAGGATGCGTATCAGTTGATGAAGGTGGAAATCGCATTTTTATCTCAGACAGTAACCACCATAGGATCATCATTAGCAACAGTGATGGGATGATTTTAGACTGTGTAATCATGAGTTTCCTTTTCTCTTGGGTTACAAGCTTATCCATATGGTATGAAGGCCTATAGAAGTCAGGATGATAATTTACATTTACCTTGCAGATTGGATCCTCCCCAGGCTTTGAGGATGGTGAATTTGAATCTGCCAAGTTGTTGCATCCTGCCGCATCTTTTTACCATGCTGCTGAAGATTGTCTATATATTGTGGATTCAGAGGTAATTATCCACATCATCTTGCATTTGTCTACTCTATTTGACAAGTATGCACTTTTCACTGGCAACAAATTTCTTAATTTCATACTAGTGGTAGAGCTAGAGTAGCCTGCAAGGTGGTTGTGACAACTTTTAGGTGCCAACTACAGTTTTGCTGTTGTTCCTATATCTTGTAATGACGAAGATTTAGGACTAAACATGACAATCATGAATCATTCAATCATGTATCAAAGATTTCTGACTATCTTTCCTGATTCTTCTGCAGAATCATGCGATTAGAAAAGCAGATTTTGGAAGAAGGTTTCTGGAGACAGTTTATCCCGTCTTTAGTAAAAAAAGCAGTGGTATCTGGAGTTGGATTGTTGATAACCTTGGTTTGACAAAGGAAGACACTTCACAGAAAGAAGATGCTTTAAACATTCAAGATATTGATGCAGACTCAGCAGCGTTTCCATGGCATTTACTTCAAATTTCAGAGGATGACTTGTTAGTAGCAGATCGCAAGTATGTGCCTCTTTTTTTCCCTTCCATCATATGCTTCTTCCATTTGATTTTCGCATAATGCTTCATTTAGCTTGTTTCATCATCTAAAATTTGGCTGATCTAATGCATTTTTTATGTAATGTTCCTTTGTTGTACCTGTGTTTCATTTTTGGGCTTCACTTGTTGTCAATCTGTACAGTTCAACCTGATTCTTAGTTTTGCGTTGATTTTGACAGTGAAGCTCAATGATATTTATGCAAGTGCTTAACTGACATTTTGATATATGTGTGGAAACTGTTCTCGTTTGGGAATTGGGATATTACTGCCTAACTACTACCTCCATACCAAAATATAAGATGTTTTAGCATTTTTCTGATACGGATGTATGTAGACGCGTATTAGTGTATAGATTCACTCAGTTTTATCCATATGTAGTCCGTATGACATCTAAAACATCTTATATTTTGGTATGGAGGGAGTAGTTACAACACAATCTTGTTGCTGATTTTCAGCTTTGAAACAGCATGGATTCTGAAGATGTCAACTGGTGAAAAACAGGATACTGTAAGAGGTTAGTACAAATTCTTTTTTTACGCACATTATACTGATTTATTCATAGCTCACTTGGGAGTTAAAGTGATGTGAAGGTAGAGCTGGAGCGATGGAGTTATGTCAGCAAATGATTGATGAGAGGCGTGCTCTCCTTAAGGATATGATCATGAATGGGTCATCAGGTGATAAAGAACATTCTAATCTGTTGGAGATGATCCCCTGCAATGAACTTGTATCGTCAGTCTCAAAATTTCGGAAGTGCATTGTCTTCTGTGATACAGGTTTATCTATAAGATGTTATTGATATTATTATTAGTAGTAGTAGTAGTAGTAGTTGGGCTTTCGCTTAGAACCAAATCGTACCATCAATCATTTTAATTCCTGTTATTTTTCTTGAAGACGGTCAAAGGGTTCTGAAACACGACTTGGATACCATCTTGGAGTCCTTGGGTTTCCATATTGGTTTGCTCGCCGGGAGAATTCCTTATAACCCCCCCAGCCACTTAAAGGCCCACATTTCAGTGGCAGCGGCGGGGGGCTCATAATGCCATGCCCCTGCCACGTGGGGGGGTTATTGGAAATTATCCCGGATACCAGGGACACCTCGAATATTCATTTTACAAATCTTGGAGTCCTTGGGTTTCCATATTGGTTTGCTCGCCGTCTTGAGAGAGTATCTACCTGGTGAGCTTCTGGTTCTCCATTCATATCTTCATCAAGTTTGCAGTAAGGAAAGTTTATATGCTGCTGACAAAAGCCTAAATGTTTCATTGTTTTGTCATCCTTCCTCACTGTCTTATAATGAATTCGCAGGGGACATTCAGTTGGACAATTTCAAGAGCATACCCGTAAAGTTAATATGCTCCCTGGTAATTGATAGATTTAACAGAAGCTGCTTTGCCACGATAATAGTGTCTGCATTTGTGCCATATGACCATGTGTGACTTTCCTCCTACAAACTAGCCTTTAACTGAAAGCTATGGTTTAGTTGGATGCATAGTACTACCTTTTGCCCTATTGTTATTAAAAATATTTTAGCAACCTTTTCCCTATTTTTTTTCAGAATATTTTAGCAACCTTTTCCCTGTTGTTGGCACTGAGTAACTTTATGATTGTAAAGCATATTACCTCAGAGAAGGGGGTATATATACTTTTGTATATTCATACATCTGCTTTCTACATTCCTTGTAAATACCCATGCCTTAAATTTGAAATGATTTCACAACCGAAGTTAAAATAGGAGTATTCCTGTAGTGCAACTGCATAATACATAAACTCCAAATTTGAAATTAACCTTACAATTTGGATAATGATGTGGATTACTGAAGATCCTCAGTTGCATTAATTTAGGAGACGCGCTTGTTACTGTTTTTTCTGTGTTGGTGGTACACCGTACTGCCATATGACAGTTTGAGATAACTGAGGGTACTCAATCTAACAGGTAGATGCAACATCAAGGTCTCTGTAGACATCCCAGTTGATACTGAGCTTGCAACACCTTTGGTTGAGAGCTGTATTTGGCGCCAAGTAAGGGGATCTGGTGCCGAGATTTCTGACTCTGACAGACAAGACACAACCTCTGAGAAGGTAACATACTTCTTGTCCTCGGTATGCATTGATATTGTGGAGTAGCGAAGTTACTTCAAACCTAGTTGGCCGTACGCTCATCCTTTCTTCTGATGCATGTGCTATCAGGTTGGTATAGCACAGCAATGGTATGATGAGATTGACAACCTAGCGTTTTCTGAAGTTGCCGAGGAACCTGCTGTACATAAAGGTGATGATAAGCCCGCAGATGAATGTCACCAAGACCAGAAAAGTGTGCATTTCACATGCGCAATTAATGTCAGCCCTGGGACGTGCGAGGTGTGATTCTTTCAACTTGAAACAACCTTCCTGTTGACGCAGCGAAATCATTTGAAAAAAAAAGACCGAAGACTAAAACACTATTATTGCTCTTGCAGCTAGTGGCCTCTGCGGCGCTGTACCTGAAGATCGGTCGAACAAAAGCCGACCCGAGGGATCAGAAAGTGGTGATCAAGAGGGTCTTCCAGTGTGATGGCTGTGAGGAGCGTGCGGGCATCAAGCTCCTAACGGAGAATCGCGGGGACTTGAGGGATCTGGTCATTATGAAGCCAGTTCATCTCAGGTTGCGGATGGAGTGTGCTGATCACCCTGCTGGAACCACGAACAAGGAGACCATCAGCACCGAGTCCAGCCTCGATATCAGTATCTCTTTAGAGTAGCCTTTTTCGTCCAATTCATGACTCTTTGTTGCATGCTACAGGCTAGAGCGTTAGGGTAGAATGATTTGTCCCCAAATAAATTATAGACCAGATCCTGGGGATTTTTTTGCTTTAGATAAAGATGTTCAGTCCGCATCACCCCCTTCCAAAAAATGGAGGGGTGTGGGTCGTGACTCGTGACAAAAACGGGTATTAGGATTTTTGGTGTCATCCTTAGCATCTATAAATTTCCTCAAGCTCCCCTCTCTTATAATCTATCTTTTAATCCAAGAGCTTAGCAAACATACATTTAAATCTTGTAGGTTTGGAACTCCTAAACCTTCAAAATTCTTCTTCATACATATACAAGGCCATTTTGCAAGGTGATTTTTCCTATGCCTTTCCTCGTCACTCCACATACAATTGGTCAGCTGATTGTTTATCAAAGCTAAAGAACATTTTGGAAAACTGAAAAAGGAAAGCATATATATAGGAATACTGGATAAGCATGTCTGGATGAGAATTCTTTTAGCTTCAGTAGATAAAAGCTGTCAGCCCAGTAAGAACCAGGGTGTACTGGGCCAGGCCTCTATAACCCTCAACACTCGGCGGTGGATCTCGCTAAGGACCAGGCCTGCAAGCCTGGGGTGCCCGCGGGGCAGAATCGCCTCGCGGAGGCCTGAGGAGGCAGCTAGGGCCTGCGGAGCCTCTACTCCGCTGCCTCCTCTCCAAGGAAGTTTTCCCTGAAGGGAAGTCAACGCAGAATCCTCCACAGGGCGTTCCCGCCCACGCGAGGGTTCCTTCACTGTAAAGCAAGCTCTGCGGAACGCACATGGCATCCGCAGCGGCCGCAGAGTGACCGCGCCTCTGCGCAGGGTGACGACGGAGCTACAGTCCCACTTTGGTGATAAAGGAGTCAACAAAGCAGGGGCAACGGCGCAGGTCACCAAGCTTTCCTCTTTGGTGATAAGGGAGCAGGCCAGCGCTACGCGCCAAACGCGACGTCACCGTGGGGACTTCTCCCGCTCCTCTGCGGCGGCAACTGGCCGTCCTGGATGGACGGCGGCCTCTCTGCTGCAGCCTCAGCTTTTGTACCCATGGACCGCGCTCATGGACGCCCAAGCAGCGGTGCATCGTGCTCCCGACCGTTGTCGCCATGTGGTAACCCCTCCGCTGCACAAGGACAGGGAGGAGGCCCGGGGCACCTATAAAAGGAGCTGGTGCACCACCCTAAGTGGGGGATCGATCACATTTTACTCCCAGTCTAGCTACTTGCGCGCAAGGGAGAAGAAGACAGTAGTTTCCCTCCCCTTGTACGCGCCATTGCCACAACTGTGCCCTCGGCAAGCACGCTGTACTGTAACCTCTACAAGCAGCAATACAGACAGGCAGGACGTAGCGGTTTTACCTCCACAAGAGGGCCGTGAACCTGGGTACGCGCCGTGTCTCTCTCTGCCGTGATGTCCCTCCTCAGGCACGACGAGCAGCGTCGCCGCGCCGGATGAGGGTTGATTGACGTCGTGTTCAGCCCCTTACACGAACTCTCTTCGCGAGTGTGACTGCCCCTGTTTCGTGGGAGTCATTCTCCGACAATTGGCGCGCCAGGTAGGGGCTGAGGTGCGCATTCAACCTCCATCGACCTCAACGCCATGGCGGACACTCGCGCTGCTCGCGCCAACCGGCGCGCGTCAGGCCGAGCTGAGACCGAGCCCGTCGTCCACGCCGCCAGGCCACGAGGCCGTCCGCGCACCAACCGCGCTTCGGGGCGCACTACTGCGGAGCCACGCGTGGAGCACCCCGAGGATGAGGACGACCGCTACGACGAAGACGTCGACCACGAGCACAGCGAGGACGCTGAGTCCTCGCATCCATCTCGGCGCCAAAGCGCGTCCACGCTTGGACGCCCGGCGCCCAGCCCAAACACTGCGCTGCTCATGGCAGCAGAGCTCTTCCGCTACCGCCCCACCGCCGAGGCGCACGACAACTGGCTTGGCCGTCTCCAGCACCTCGTCGACATCGCGGCTGCGCCGCGCGCGGTTCCAGCACCTTCGCGCTCCCTGGTGCACCACAACTCCGGGCGCGCAGGCACCGCCGCGCATGGAGCGCCTCCGCCTCCGCCTCCGCCAGGACCACCTCCGGCTGCGGCAAACAAAGCCGCCTCTCACGCGTCCTCGCCGCATGATTGTCAAATCGTGCAGCGGACGCCGCCGGACGCGCGGGTGGAGATGGAGCGCCAGCGGGACCTCCAGAAGCGCATCGTCGAGGAAATTGGCCAGGCCGGGCGCCAAAACCGCAGAGCTCTCCAGGGCGGTGTGGCCACGTACGCCACTGGCTGCACGGCCTTCACCCGCAACCTGCGCCGTGTCGTCTGGCCGCAGAAGTTCAGGCCAGACCTCCCCAAGGGCTACGATGGCACGAACAACCCCATCGAGTTCCTGCAGCTCTACACCACCTCCATCCAGGCTGCGGGAGGAGACGACAAGGTCATGGCGAACTGGTTCTCGCACGCCCTCAGGGACTCTGCCCTGTCGTGGCTCCTGAACCTCCCTGAGGACTCCATCGACTCCTGGGAGGACCTCTGCAAGCAGTTCGTTGCGAACTTCAAGGGCACGTACGAGCGCGCCCTCACCTACAACGACCTGCGCGCCGTACGCCAGAAGTCTGGCGAGACTCTCCGCAAGTACATCCAGCGCTTCAGCCAAGTCCGCAACAAAATCCCCAACATCCCTGACTCGCACGTCATTGCTGCCTTCAGAGAGGGCGTCACCAACCGCAGGATGCTTGAGAAGCTCGGCATTCATGATACCCTCTCCTCTGTCGTGAAGCTCTTCGACATCGCAGACAAGTGTGCCAAGGCTGAAGAGGGTCTCCTCTTCACCAAGGTGGCCTCTGCAGATGACCCCCCAGAGGGATCCAAGGCCCACAAGAAGCGTGACGAGACCAAGCGCAAGCCTACTGCTGTGCTGGCTGCTGAGCCCGGCGCTAAGCACGCTCGAGAGGACTCCGCAGAGGATGGCGAGAAGAAGATCGACAACCGTCCCTTCTGCATCTACCACAACAGGCGCGGCCACGCGACAGAAAACTGTTACGACCTCAAGCAACTGAGCAAGAAGCGCGAGCAGGAAGAAGGCAGCGGTGGTCGCGGCAGAGGCCGTAACTACCGCAAGGGCGGACGCAAAGGTGGCTACCAGAAGCCTCAAGGGACTCAGGCCAACGCCGCTGAGAAAAACAACAATCTCCCTGACGAGGAGCCTGGGGCTACCAGGCCCCTAGAGGCGCCATGGCGTGCATCCTCGGCGGGGCTCAGGCGCCCAAGTCCAACAATCAGTTCAAGCAGTTCGCCCGCGAGCTCAACGCAGCGCTGCCCGGGGTGGAGACATCGCGTCCCCTCAAGTGGTCTCAGTACACCATCGCCTTCGACGCCAAGGACCACCCCAAGTCCACCAAGACTGTAGGCACCCTCCCGCTGGTGTGCACCCCCACCATCAACAATATCGCCGTCGGCAAAACGCTCATTGATGGGGGTGCAGGCCTAAACGTCATCTCTGTCGAGACCTTTGAGACGCTTCAAGTGCCCTACGAGTGGCTTATGCCCTCCAGGCCCTTCACAGGGGTCACCAGCGGCTCAATCTCGCCTCTGGGGCAAGTGAGGCTTGCAGTCACCTTTCGCACGCAGCAAAACTATCGCACCGAGCTCATCGACTTCGACGTTGCGCACATTGGCCTGCCCTACAACGCCATCCTCGCTACCCCGCCCTCGCGAAGTTCATGGCCGTCACGCATCACGCCTACAACATGGTCAAGATCCCTGGCAGCGGCGGCACCATCAGCATCCATGGTCACGTACAGGACGCTACACGCGCTGTCGAGCTCGCCTACAAAGCTGCTGCCATGGCGTTCCCTGCTGACGAAGACCTGGAGCCCCTCGCGAGGCCCAAGAAGAAGAAGCAGCTGTTCTCTCAGGAGCAGGCTGCTACAAAGAAGGTGTCGCTGAGCACCAGCGATTCGGGGGCTGAGGGCTCGGGGGCTAGCGTCACCATAGGCGCTGGCTTACCTCCCAAATAGGAAAGCGCGCTCGTCGCCTTCCTTCGGGCAAATTCTGGCATGTTCGCATGGACTCCGTCAGAAATGTCCGGCGTACCAAGGGAGGTGATCGAGCACCACTTAGCTGTGTGTCCAAACGCACGCCCCGTCAAGCAGAAGGCACGGAAACAAGCCCCTGAGAAGCAAGCCTTCATCATCAAAGAAGTAGAAAAGCTAAAAGCAGCAGACATTATTCGAGAAGTTGCCCACCCCACCTGGGTCTCTAATGGCGTGGTTGTCCCAAAACCCAATGGGGGAGGCCGGCTCTGCATCGATTACACTGATGTAAATAAAGCCTGCCCCAAGGACCCATACCCCATGCCAAGAATTGATCAGATCGTGGACTCCACAGCCGGCTGTGATCTCCTCTGTTTTCTGGACGCCTTCTCAGGCTACCACCAGATCAAAATGGCTAAAGAGGACGAGGAGAAAATAGCGTTCCTCACCCCCTGTGGCGTGTATTGCTACACTTGCATGCCCTTCGGGTTGAAGAACGCCGGCGCCACCTTCCAGAGGCTCATGAGGATCGCCCTGGGGGCTCAGATGGGAAGAAATGCAGAGGCATATGTTGACGACATCGTAGTCAAGTCTCGCGAGGGAGACACTCTCTTGAAGGACCTCGAGGAGACCTTCGCCAGCCTGCGCAAGGTGAACATCAAGCTAAACCCCGCCAAGTGCGTCTTCGGGGTACCTTCAGGCAAACTCCTCGGGTTCCTCGTGTCCCATCGCGGCATAGAAGCAAACCCTGACAAGATCAAGGCCATAGAAGAAATGCAGCCACCCCGCCGCCTCAAGGACATGCAGCGCCTAGCTGGGTGCATGGCCAGCTTGGGCCGCTTCATCTCCAAGTTTGGCGAGAGGGCCCTGCCATTTTTCAAGATCATGAAGAAGTCCGGCACCTTCAAGTGGACTCCAGAGGCAGACAAGGCATTTGAGGACTTGAAGAAGTACTTGGCTAGCGCACCAGTTATGGTAGCCCCCAGGACGGGCGAGCATCTAAAGCTGTACCTTGCAGCCACTCCACAAACCGCAAGCGCCGTCCTGGTGGTCGAAAGAGAAGAGCCAGTCCTCCCCAAGAAAAGTGCAGCCACTCCAAGTCCAGAGCCTCCCGGCAAGGAAAAAGCCTCACTCAAGACGAGAAGTTTCAACCGCCTCAAGGGCTACGGCAAGGGCTGGATCGATGAGCTCCCCTCCGTGCTCTGGTCCATCCGCACGAACCCTACAAAACCCACTGGTGAGACGCCATTCGCCCTGGTGTATGGAGCCGAAGCAGTCCTCCCCACAGAGATCAAGCACGGGTCCGCAAGGGTCCTTGCCTTCAATGAGGACAATCAAGAAGACCTCCACAACGACGACCTGCTGTTCCTCGACGGGTTGCGCCGCCAAGCCGCCCTCAGAGCGGCAAAATACCAACAAGACCTGCGACGCTACCACAGCCGCCACATACGTCCGCGCACTCTCGAGACAGGCGACCTTGTCCTCAGGAGGATCCTCTCCAGGGAAGGTCTCCACAAGCTCTCGCCCATGTGGGAAGGCCCCTACAGGGTCGCGCATGTCGCCAGACCTGGCGCGGTGCGCCTCGAGACGGAGGACGGCATCCCGGTCAAGAACCCTTGGAACATCGCGCATCTACGCAAGTTCTACCCGTGATCTCTATCACACCAGGCATTTTTTGTCTCTAGAGGAAAGCGCACAGCTTCACCTCCAAGCTTCACAAAAGCTTCTCTCTCTGAGGGCCAGTCCCTCTGAGCTCTTCCTGTAACGTGCCGCCGCAGGCCGTGAAGAGTCTCAGCCACTGAATGTGGTCCCCATGCCTCGACATGGAAACTTTATCTTGGCAAGCCCAAGTGTAACGAACCAATTCGTTTCCTAGTGAAACATTGCGCTGCGGCGCCGCTGTGTAATATTTTGGGGGTGAGTTTTAGTTCTCGTTACTCTGTGTTTTCATTCGCGCTCATATCTTTCCCCTTGCGCACCTCGCGAGCGGGGGCTGAGTACGGTGACTGTGCCTCGGGAGCATCCCAGCAGCACCGCAAAACCCAAAAGGACCCGAGCTCTAACACGTGAGCACGCTCTCACGCCTGTTACCTCACCAAAGAGCTCTGGCCCAGGGGCTTGCTCCCAAACCTGCCACTCACCTAAGGACCTTTGGTACTTACTCTCCTCGCGAGGCACCCATGAGGAAACCTATAAGCGCGCATGAGTTTCTCTACCATGTTTGCTTTGGTTCCACCTCTAACCTACACAGGGAACAAGAGTCCCCCCAAGGCTCGTGGAGTCACGCCCAGACCCAAAGAGGGAAGCACATCTTCAGGGAAATCAACGCCCTCCACGAGGCAGAACCTCGCTAAGCTAAGTCCTGCGCTTACACCTCAGGCGTTGTGTTTTTCCTCTCACGAGCAACTTCCGTCCCTCGGGCGGGTATTTTCTCCCTTCGCATTTCATGGACTGCTTGAGCGTCAAAGGGGAGCCCTCGAGCATCGCGACTCGAGAGCTCTTACCTCTCTAAGCCTTAAACACCCCCCGGCCTTGCTGAGTCATTGCTCTGGCATACCGTAGTGGCGGAGTCATAGCGCTAAGAGACGGGTCCTGACGACGTAAAGCGAAAAAGGCATGAATAGAGATAAAATGCCCGTCGAGGGGCACACGCACATTGCAGCACAATAAAGTGTTTTACAGACCATCACAAATGAAACAAAGTCTTTAAACAAAGATAACTTGCGCCTCAGGCGCGACTTGTGGCAGGAGCAGCTTAAGCAGAAGTCTTGGCGGCCTCATCCTCCTCAGCGTCACCTTCCTCCGCGCCTTCCTCCTCGACGTCTTCCTCCTCGCCAGAGGCCGGCTCTTCAGCGACCCTCTTGAAGCGGTTGACATAGTCGTTGATCTCCTCCCGCAGCGAGTTGAAGAGGCGCGTCTCGGTCTGAGCATCCCCCATGGGCTCGGTCACGGACTCGAAGTCGAAGCATGGATATAGGCGCTTGAGGTTGACGAAGACGCGCTCGACCGCCACCAGCAGGAGCTTGCGGCACTCCTCGTCGACAACATCGTCGAGTTCCGCCACAGGGCCCTCAAGGACGGAGAAGAGCTGGTCGAAGTAGGTCAGATACGTGGCAACGTCGGCGTTCCCGTGGACGGGGACGGCAGGAGCATCCACCCCCAGCTTCGCAGCAAGAGCGTTCCCGCGCGTCACCAAAGATCGGAACATACGCTCCCGCTGCTGCGTCAAGACCCGTGCCGCCACCGCGCTCTGCTCAGCCTCCTCGACCCTCTCCACAACAGGGGCCACCTGCGCATTCAGCTCCTGCATGTCTGCCATCAGGGCTGTGAGGTCCTGCTCCGAGCGCTCGAGGGCCTGCTCCGTGCGGAGATTAGCGTCCTTGGCGCGCTTCAGCGAGGATTTCAAGTTGGCGTTCCACTCCTCCAGCTGGCGAATGCGCTTGCCGAGCTCTCTGCGCTTTTTCTGGAAGCCGTCCTCCTGCTTCTTGAACTTCCCAGCATACTCCCGGGAGACGGCCTGTGTGACAGCAGTGCGGTACTCTTTTTGCTTGGTGAGGGCCTCCGCCTCTGCCTCCTTTTTCTTCTCGGCAAGCTTTTGGTTGGCCTTCTCCACAAGCTCCCGGTGCCGCTCCACCTCCTTGTCGTGCTTGCCCATGGCCTCAGCCAAGCTGCTCTCGCGGGACTCCAAGGCCTCACGCTCTCTGTTCATGTCAGTTTCCGCCTGCTCCAGTTTCTCCTCACGCTTGAGCACCTCAGCTTCGCGTGTCGTCATGGCCTGCTCGCGAGCCTCCAGCGACAGACGATGCTGCTCCAGAGACTTCCTCACCACCTCAGCTTCAGAAATTATCTTCTCCTCGCGGCTGGCCAGCTCCTTGCGCTGGTCGGCGAGGGAGGTCTCGATAGCCGCTCGGTCGGAGGCTGCAGCCTGGCGCTCCGCCACAGCCGCCTCCCGATCCTCTGCAGCCGCCTTGCGCTCCGCCTGGACCGGCGCCAAGGCCTCTTGCGCCTCGCGCTCCGCGTTCTCGCGGATCTCCTGGGCCTGCCGCGTCGCCTCGTCGCGCTGCGCCTGAAGAGCTTGGTCGTCAGGGCCACTCCGCCGCCTGACTTCGAAGAAGCGGGCCCAGTCAGCAGCAAGGGCGTCATACCTCCTGCCAAGCTCCGCCTCCTCAAGGGCAAGTTGGGTCTCTAGCCCGTCTAGGGTGCCCCTCACCAAACGGAGGGCAGCTTGGCGGCTCGCGCCGCTCCGGCTCCGGTCGCTCAAGACCAAGGCCCAAGAGCCCTCACGTGGCGCAACGTCCTCCCCCCAGCGCCAGCCTCTGGTGCAGAAAGCACAGTGCTTGGACCAGGGTCAGCACGGGGCCACAGGAGCGGGCCCCCACCGTCTTGTGCGTCGTTGTTCTCCACGACGACCTCCTCGTGGGCCGCGGGGGCTGGCGAGGGAGGCCTAGCCACCAGAGGCTCAACCGCAGCCTCGCCTGCTGCGGCCTCAGAAGAAGTGGCCTCCCCCTCAGGCTCGGAATTTGGAGGGGGCGGCGGAGGAGTTCCCTCCTCCATCTCGACGTCGGCGCCTCCCGGCGCCTGTGTGCTGGTCCCCGCCGTCTCCACGGCGGTGTCTCTGGGGGCTCCAGTGGAGCATCAGGGCGCGGCGGCGACGGAGACTTCGCCACCTCCTCAAACTGACTCTCGGCAGGAGGTGGCGAGGCAGTTGCTTCTTCAAGGGGCGTCTCCCCCACAGGCCTCATGGCCTCGTCAACAGCCGGGCCCGTGGTGACTGTCACCACGGGCTCCTCAGTCTCCTCTCCAAGGGGCGCTGTAGGCCCCTCAACAACGGTCGTAGCGTCGCGCCGCACGTCCGCAGCCTTGCGGAGTCGGCGGCGCTTCGCATGAACCAGACCCCTGATAATCAAGACAGTGAGATCCTCGAGAAAGGCAAGAATCTCGATAAGCAAGAACGAGTCAAGAAGAAGCAGTACTCACCCAGATGACTTGGCGCGGGTGTCCACCCACACCTTGTTGGCGGAGCGCCGCAGGCCTGTTGGGCTCCAGCGCTGGGCTCCTCAGGGGCCGCCCCAGCCTTCCTCTTGAGAGGAGTGCTCTCCAGGCTTCTGGCGGCCCGGTCGTGGATGGCCTTGGTGCGGGGCTCGCACCGCTTTGCCGCGGCCTCCGGGCCGCTATCGTCCCCGTCTTCGTCTTCTTCTTCTGTGGCCCGTCGTGACGGGGCCACCACAAAATCCTCGTCCACATCGGACGATACCTCCAGGATCTCCTCCTCAGGGGCCGCCTGCTTTGAAGAGCTCGCCTCCCCTGACGAGGGGTTGACTCCTCCGGCGGCGGCGTCAGCTTCGGCGTCTGAAGCAGCAGAGGACTCGCCAAACAAGTCTTCCTCCACCACAGGCGCCGCAGCCCCCTTCGCCTCTTCTCCCTCCAAGCCCTCTGGCGTGAACGTCGGCATCATCTCCAGAACTGCGAGGCGCTTCTTTGGAGTGAGCTGGTGGAGGGGCCTCAGGTGCTCAGTGCCCGGAACAGGGATCTCCGGGGCGATGAAGAGCGTGCCTAAGATGGAGGCGACGTCGTCTGGCGCGTGGGCGCTGAGGTGCAAGCGCATTGGATCTGCCGGGCCGGAGTACATCCACACCGGCTTCGTGTGCCCTGGAGGGGAGCGATGCGCCGCCTCACGAAGTCCTCAGCGACCATCTGCCCCGTGAGGCCAGCCTCGCGGACGAGCTTCATGCGCGAGACCAAGTGGGCAATCTTCTGGTGCTGGAGCTTCTCGCTGGACCAATTTGAGTTCTTCAGCGGCGGCGCCTCAGGCTCATCGAAGAAGGCATTCCGCTCCTTGGCGTCGACGAGGACCCACTTCTGGCGGAAGTCCTCCACCTTCTTCGTCACCCTCGTAACGGCCTTGTCGCCATCCCACGACATGGGGATGTAGACGGCGCCCATCCCGTCTGCGATGCGGAAAGACACGCACCCAGACCGCTCGCCGGGCGCCGTGTTGCGGAGCGCGTAGAAGCTCCGGAAGAAGGCCACGGAGGCATCACTCCCAGATACGCCTCGCAGAGATAGGCGAAGATGGCAGAATCAGGATGGAGTTCGGGTGGAGGTGCAGGAGCTGGATCTGATAGAAAGCCAGCACCTCCGCAAGGAAGGGAGAGAACGGCGGCACCAAGCCGGCGAACAGCGTGTGGACGAAAATGGGGTACCACCCCGCCGCCAGCTTGCCGAAGCGCGCCGCCTTGACGCCGCTGGCGCCATGCTCGTTATTCCTCCCGGCGACGAGGACCTTCAGCCTATCCAGCGCCTCCGCTGTGGAGACGCGAGTGCCGATGAGAGCCGGCGCAAGCTCCTCCTCCCGCTGCGCTTCAGCGGAGGCCTCCACCATCGCCGCCTTGCCTTTCTTGGGGCCCATGGCTCGCGAAGGAAGGGCGGCGGAAAAGCTCGGAGAAGAACGGAAATCGCCGGAGTAGTGGAGCACCGGAGGTGTATGCAAGAAGGAAAAGGCGTAAATGCGGCGGAACTGCTGCCGGCACAGCCGCGGCAGCCTTTATATCACCTCAGAGCGGTTTCCGAGGCGTCGTGGGTCCCACCACGACGCCCACCTCCTCCGGAGAAGCCGAGACGCACCAACCGCTCGCCACGTGTCTCGGGCCGGCCGGACACTTTGGGCCCATGACGCTTCGCCTGCGCCCCTGGACCGCGTCGTGCCCGTCATGGGCCCGGGGGCTACTGTCAGCCCAGTAAGAACCAGGGTGTACTGGGCCAGGCCTCTATAACCCTCAACACTCGGCGAGTGAATCTCGCTAAGGACCAGGTCTGCAAGCCTGGGGAGCCCGCGGGGCAGAATCGCCTCGCGGAGGCCTGAGGAGGCAGCTAGGGCCTGTGGAGCCTCTACTCCGCTGCCTCCTCTCCAAGGAAGTTTTCCCTGAAGGGAAGTCAACGCAGAATCCTCCACAGGGCGTTCCCGCCCACGCGAGGGTTCCTTCACTGTAAAGCAAGCTCTGCGGACGCACATGGCTTCCGCAGCGGCCGCAGAGTGACCGCGCCTCTGCGCAGGGTGACGACGGAGCTACAGTCCCACTTTGGTGATAAAGGAGTCAACAAAGCAGGGGCAACGGCGCAGACACCAAGCTTTCCTCTTTGGTGATAAGGGAGCAGGCCGGCGCTACGCGCCAAACGCGACGTCACCGTGGGGACTTCCCCCGCTCTCTGCGGCAGCAGCTGGCCGTCCTGGATGGACGGCGGCCTCTCTGCTGCGGCCTCAGCTTTTGTGCCCATGGACCGCGCTCATGGACGCCCAAGCAGCGGTGCACCGTGCTCCCGACCGTTGTCGCCATGTGGTAACCCCTCCGCTGCACAAGGACAGGGAGGAGGCCCGGGGCACTATAAAAGGAGCTGGTGCACCACCCTAGAGAGGGATCGAACACATTTTACTCCTAGTCTAGCTACTTGCGCGCAAGGGAGAAGAAGACAGTAGTTTCCCTCCCCTTGTACGCGCCATTGCCACATCTGTGCCCTCGGCAAGCACGCTGTACTGTAACCTCTACAAGCAGCAATACAGACAGGCAGGACGTAGCGGTTTTACCTCCACAAGAGGGCCGTGAACCTGGGTACGCGCCGTGTCTCTCTCTGCCGTGATGTCCCTCCTCAGGCACGACGAGCAGCGTCGCCGCGCCGGATGAGGGTTGATTGACGTCGTGTTCAGCCCCTTACACGAACTCTCTTCGCGAGTGTGACTGCCCCTGTTTCGGGGGAGTCATTCTCCGACAAAAGCTTCCACCTCCAACCTGTCCCCGACTCAATACAGAGGTTGTAGATCCTCTCTACATAGTTTATCAAAATGAATACCATTCTTGGTCTTTGGCTGAAATCAAGTGGTACGTGTTACACATCATTTTAGCAAATTGGTTACCTTGGGAAGTTAGTGGCGAGAGAGGCAATTACCTTCTGGGCAACAGATTTACAACCAATCAGCGTTTACCTTGGTTACACATCATTACTGCAAAGATGATGTGTACACATGCACACTAACTTGTTTTAGATAAAAACGGAAACCTAAAACTCATAAGTTCTCACTCCCTTCTTGGGCCGGTCCAAGACCCTCTGCACGGGGTACGTGGAGGTCACTATTTAACATGCAATTAGTATTTTTATTCTCGATCATTAATTTGTATAATTAGATTTTAAAAATTGTTACTTAAAAATTTTAAGTCAAATGAATTCATAATATTCTAAAGTTCATGAAATAGTACCGCATAAGGCAGCACAGGTAAGTTCAACTGAAACTTAGCACTGCATATATTATAAGCATCAAATATATTCCATTCAATTTTTTCATCTTAGGTCACTAATTGTATCATTGTTTTTTATAAGGTAATTTCACCATCATAATTTATTCGGATGTCAGACTATTTCATTAGTACTCTGAAGCTAATGAAAGTAGTATGGTATCAGGCAACATGCGTAAGTCCAAATTGAAGCTTAACATTGTATTGTAAGTAAACTCATCAACATATTCCATCCACTCTTATCTTTGATCGCTAATTGTACCATTATATATGTTGTAAGTCAAATTAATTAATACTACCTGGAGTTCATGAAAATAGTACTGCATCAGGCAAAATATGCAAGTCCAGAATGAAACTTAACACGGTATTATAAGTAACTCCTCACATCTCCCAATGATGTACATTTACAGCCCATGAACAATCTGAACATTCAAACAGAAAAGAGAAAACTGAAACCCATAGAGAGATGCCATTCCAAGCTACAAATCACTCTGGCATCTGTTGACCACAGCACATTCTGACAGTCTTTTATGCCACCATATATATTATGTATACATGGTGGCGAGACTGCCGCATGGCACGAACACATCTGTACTTAGCAACCTATATTTACGTACAAACCCGTATTGTAATTGCACACTTAACCGAGTAACTTAATTAGGAGAATAAGAAGAAGAAGCTGAAGCTTCGCAGGTGCAGACATGTTGGCTGCTGGCCCAGGGCTCATCAATCCATCGTTTTCTTCGTCGCAGCCGCTGCTGCTGCGAACCTGGGCTCCTTGTCCTGGAACTTCTGCTCCAGGTACACCTCCATGTAGTCACCAAACGAGAAGCTCGGGTAGTCGGCGCAGGGGCCAGAGTCAGAGGCGGCAGGGACCACCGCGCGATGGTGGCCGCGCGAGCCGGTTGAGGAAGGAGGCGATGGAGCGGCGGTTGCCGTCGCGGGTGGCCAGGATCCGGTGCCACGCGCTCTTGTACCGGCCATTGCTCATCACCTGCGATGAAGTTGCTTGCAGTCAGTAAATTCTGTTCTAAAACTAGGCCAAAACCGCTTAAAAATATATTTGAATTGCAGTGAGTAAAATTGGTTACAAAGACTTTCAGGATTCAAAACGCAAGTTTCTGGAGGTAGTTTCTTGGGTTGACTCATAAATATTTTTATAGTAGCTTCTCCAGATCACAAAGCAAGAAGGTAAGGTAAAGCATCATAATTCAACTCTACACGACTACTGTTAATTAACGTAAGCACCACAAGTCCAACAAGACCAGCATGATACATACCTCGATCTGGTCGCCGGTGTTGATGACGATGCCATTCTCGACGGGCTGGACGTCGGCCCAGACGCCGTCGCGGAGCACCTGCAGCCCGCCGACGCGGTCGTCCTGGAAAGCAGGATGAGGCCGCCGGCGTCGGTGTGGGCGCGCAGCCCGTCCACCAGCTCCGGCCGTGGGCACGGTGGGTAGTGGCTCACCTTGGTGCCGTAGAAGGGCTCGAAGTCACCGTCCTTGGAGAAGACCTGGTGATGTGCCCCTCCTCCAGCCCCAGCAGCTCCTCCATCACGCCCAGCATCTTCTCAGCCAGCTTCTTCAGCTCCCTCCTGTACTCCATCATCGTCTCCCTGCAAGCGAACATAAATGATCCAAAATTACTTTAATAAAAAAGCCAGATGTCAAATAATCTGTTATAAGTAACTAGCGTTTTACTTACTTGAAGGTTGGAGGGATGGAGGGCCATGGCATGTCATCCTGAAGGGTGAAGACATCCTCCCAGTCCATGCCTTCCACCTTCCTGGTGGCGAGGCCCTCGCCTTCCTCCTCCACCAGGGCGGCAAGGGCCTTGACAGCGCGGTTTGAGCCGTTGAACCCCTCCTCACGCAGCTTGTAGCAGTCGTTACATACCTTCTTCACCCTCTCCAGCAGCTCCTCAGGGATGCCGGTGTTCACAAGCTACATCGCAACATCCTCTCATCAGTATCACGGAACATTGGCATCCATCACTGAAAGTCATGTGTATGCTTACCTGGAAGAACCCCCACTCCTCGAACCCGGCAGCGATCTCCGCCAGAGCGGCCGCCCTTCGTCGCCATCAAGCCTGGAGAAGTCGATGACAGGGATCGCCATTGCGCGTCGCAGGTGTGTTGATCAGGTAGCTTCCAGTTACAATGACTCTGAAACTTGGAAGGTGTGGAAGAAGAAGGGAGGTGGTGTTGAAACTGTGAGGCGATGCCCCCTTTTATAACTGCAGCAAGGTAGGTGTCAAATGTTAGTTTATTCACCACAATATTCTTCCCTGTGGGAAAGCCATTGCCCCAATTAAGCGGAGGTTTGAATTGGTTTGCAAGGCAGAGGGCATCGTATCATTCTGGCCGGTGTTTACTTTGGTTCTTGCGATGCGAGTTTTGTTTTTAATTAGCGTGTGATCGATGGAGAATTTGGGTTCTTAGGACTAAATCATATGTGTTGCAGGTCAATTTAGGAGTGAGTCAGATGAGATCATAAGAGATCAATTCGCAACAAAAAAAATATCACGAGAGATCATTCATCCTATGCAACTCCAGCTGCTGCAAATCAGTTATAGGACGACGTGTAGGACGGTCGGTCGTTAGCTCGTGGCAACCGATTTTGACTAATTTGGATAGTTCAGTTTTTTTCTTTCTCAACTGCTAAATGTAGGTCTTGTCTAAAAGCTGATATATGAAAAGAAAATACAAGTGTGAGTTGTGCCAAGATCTTGTATAGAAGTTTATTGAAGACAACATCTCAAGGACCACTGAATTTTGTTATGTCCTTCACTTGTGTAATAAACTATTTTAAGTTCTGGATCGGGCGACTGGGGTGGCGACCCCAGTGCCCACACTCCGACCCTCCCTCTGCTTTGGCTCTCCCTTGCAGCCGCCGGGCAAAGCCGGAATCAGTGGGACTCCATTTCCGACCTCAGTCGTAGGATTCTATGGTGGTCTGGGACGGTGGAGCATGCGCCTTGTGCGCGTAGCAGTCCTGTGCGGATTGCCATCTTCTTTCCATCAGTTTGGATTTTTACTTCTTGACATGGTATCATATCAAAAGTTCCGAGTTCAAATCTTTATTTTGTATTTTATGAAAAGGTGCTATTGACCTGCTTTCACAGTTTAATAAAAGATTCGCTCAACCTATTTGTGACCAATATAGGCTTTCTGAAGTCACACTTGAGATTCTATTCATGTGTGTCTTGACTGGTTTCTTCATAATGCGTTGTGCCAATGGCGGATACAGAAGAAATATCGCTCTTATTTTTCGACAAAGTGAGTTTTATTACTTAAAAAGTTTAAGCATTACACCCGGGCTATGCATAGATAGGATGCACACAGCCGATATCGCTCTTATCATGGCTCTTATCATGATCCATATTATTAATTTTGTTCTAAAAGCGGATTCGGGCCAGAGAGATTGGGGTATTGACGGTGGTCTAAAAACGAATCGTACTCCATATGCAAGCAAGTCTAGAAGTTTAATTAAGCATGGAAGAAATTTAGCCACTAATATCGTATGTCGTCTAGCCCTATGCTATATACGTAATTTCTATTGTATTAACATTTTTTGATTGGAAAAATATTTATAGTGTTTTGTTATGATGTTTCTATGGTCCAACCGGATGAAAAATTATCTCAGAATACTAGCTACAATTTTCATTGTTCTACTTTGCTCCAAGAGATCGATTGGAGATCGTTACAATCTTCGATTGATTATGAGCTCGCTCGAAACTGGGAGATGGTCGCATTTTGGGGATTAGCGTCGAGACTCCGAAATTGAGTCTGAAAATATCAGTTCTGCTAAGTGCTAAGGATGAAGTCATTGAGAATGTATAAAAGCCCATGTTTTGGTTGTTTGCGAACTATAATGAGTAACAGTATTTTTTTCAAGTGTGAATTCTCAAAGCTGTGTACCCTTGGGAAATTGATAGGCCACTGCTGTGTTTCTGAACATAGATCTTTCGGACCACCAGGGGCTGGCCTGCCTGGGGCAGTGCGATTGACCCTGGAAGGGCATGCCCATGTGATGGCAGGTTAGCTTACAACTGTTGCCGTGTGTCCCCTTATCTTCTACCGCCCCTCGCTGGAGTCGCGGAGTTGACCTTGAGCGCGGCACCATGAATATTTCATCGCCATTCACTCGTTTGTTGCCGTGGCGGATTAATGTCTTTTGGCAGTTGCACGCATCGATCTCTTCTTCTCCTTCTTCTTCTTCTCTGTGTTTTTACGCCAGTTTCCCGCGTTATCCTGGTAGTGGCAGGCAGATCGCCAAGCTGACACATGCGGTTGCTGTCATGGGTCACGTTAACCTAGAGTTACCAGCCTATCAATCGGCTATTTTTGTTTATCTTGAGAGTGACAGATGCACACATCATGTGCATCGTATTTTCAGGTGAAGACATGCCATATTCCCAGACCCCCAGTGTATATCCACTATGCATGCATGACACCAAAGGCCTGCTCTAACAAGGACGTCTACAAGTTATCTTAATCCGTTGGTTAAACATCGTAGTTTCAGGTCAAATACAGTTTTGTTATCTCAGGCAGGACGTTAACAAGGACGTCTACGTGTGCTATGTGGAATTCTAGATGCGCGCACCAGATACTCCTTGTGGATTTTGGATTGGTATGAGGGAACACCCAGTCATAAACCGGACAGTTAATTTTCTTAATTAATCGGCAGGAGCTCATTGTCCTCTTAACGAGGAACACATACTTTTACTTAGTCCATGTCTGTGCGGTTTTTCTCAGTTTTGCTCGGGATCTGAGGCGATCTGAGGCGATGCGTGCGCCGGACGGCGCCATGCCACGGCGGAGGCTCACCCTCGCGCCTGGGGCGCTCTCGCCGGTGACTGCCTCGATCGCATCTGGCTCGCGCTTCGCGGTCCTCGACGGGGACTACGGCTCGGTGGCGGAAAGAATCGCTACAGAGACGGCAGAGGAGGTACTCAACGATGATTGGGTGGTGTCGCGGGATGATATCCGCCGGCCGCCTAAGTCGACGAGGACATTCAGAAGGAGTTCTGGGCGGACATTGGTTTTCCACGCCGGCCTCGCGCGTCTGGGAGAGATCGCCATCGCCGCATCCCGATAACGAAGGTATGCGCTCTTCTTCGGTGTGCAGGTGGACGCGGATTCCAGCGAGGGCGAGAGGGCGTCGTCTTCGTCTCCGGGCAGTGCCAGTCTCGGGGATGGTGGTGGCGGCTTGCCCCAAGCGCGGGCGCTTCGCCGGCCGCCGCTGCGGATGGGGTGGCGGGGTCCTCTTCCTCGACCACGGATCACGCCACCTCCATGTCTGGGGGACTTCTTCCGGAGGCGGCACCGTCCAAGACGGCGGCTGGAAGTAGCTCGCCGGCGGCGGCCGGGCTGGAGTCCGGGGACACGCAATCCAAGGCGGCAGGAGCGGAGAAGGATATTCAAGCGACCCTGACGTTGACGGGTGGGGTCCAGGGGCAGGGGATGGACGGCCGTCGATCTCCCTGGGCTCATCTGGAGCGCTGGTACGGTGGCTTGTGGAAAGATCGATTGCCGAGGGTAACTCGATCACCGCCTCGCTCACCGCCATCGTCAACCCTTCGTCTGCCGTCCCCTGTCGTCGCCTACGTGACTGCCCCTTCGTCGACCGCGACCTCGGGGCATGGCGGTCCTCCAACATGTGCGCCCGCACCGGCGGCCGTGACTCGAACTGCGGAAGCTCCGCGGTCTCCCTCGTACGCCGAGGTCACGGCTGCGGCGCCTCGGATGGTTGCACAGGCGGGGCGTGCGGGGCCTCCGCGAAGGGTACCAGAGGCTTCGACAGGGCCTCAAGGTCGGGGCGTGGGTGGCTCCTTCGGCGGCTCGGCGGGACCTCCGACGTTCGCGCCGAGGTAGCAGCCGACGACGGTTCTCTCACTGCCGCGTGAGCCCAGGGTGCATGCCGATCAGAACCATGGATCACCTTGGGCACATCTCAGCCATTGGTACGCTGGCTTGTGGAGAGAGGATCGTGGCGCTAGGGCGGTTTCTCCCTCGCGTACGAATGGGAACAGCCACCGTCGCGCGCCTCCGCCTCAGATCACCGCCCCCATCGCCGTACCTGTCGCGACGAGTCCGTGCTCCACTCCGCCTCCGGCCGCTGCGACTCGAACTGTGGTAGCTCCGTGGTCCCCCTCGTACGATCCTAATCCGGTTTCGAGAGGGGGACAGGTGCAAGGGACACAGATGGCGCAGTTACTGAGGGGCGTCGCGGTGACACCTTTTAACCCAAATCCTCAAACTCCTAGAGCCAAGCTACTGGTACGGCAATGGAGGGAGGCTTCTGGTAATTCGGTGGTTGCTGTGGATCGGTCCGATGTTTCTCGGGCATGCAGAGGTGGGCTGCTGGGGGAGGACTCTACTTCATCCTTGTCCTCACCCATCGTCGCGACGACATCTCCTTCGTCGACGGCACCTTGCACAGTGGTCGAGAGGGCTGCTTCATTGCCTTCGCCCTCTCCCATTGTGCCCACGCCAGCGGGGGGACGTTCGCTTCCTATGGTGACACCTAGGCGTAGCGCACGTCACCTCGCTGGGAAGGATGGAGCATCAGCGATGGATGAGGACTCGTTGGCGAAGGCGATACGTCGCAAAGCCGAGTCGTTTTCCACTCCTGCTGCTGGTACGTCACTCACTTCGAAGTCATTTTTGTCTTTTCCTACGTCTACTTTAGCTGCTAAGTTTTCAGCGGTAGGCGTCAGTTTAGGGAGAAGTGATAACGAGGTGGTGCTTTCGGCTAACGTTCTGAAACATGTAGAGTATGATCGCCGTAGGGTGTCTCCTAGTGTTTCGAGTTGGCCGGTATCCTCTTCTGTAGATGATGATGATGCGCATGCCACAATAGATGGACAGCTCCTATCACATCTTGTAGGAGAGGTAACCGAGGTGGATATGGACGAGGCTGAGCTGGGATCTTTTGATGATCTGTATGCTACAGGCCGGAGATCCAAATCCGCCAAAAATAAAAAAGAACAAAGCTTCGCGTAAAAGTGCGAAAAAGTCAAAATCCCCAACTGTTTCCCGATGAATGGCATTTTCGAAAATAGCAGAGGTCTAGGCGACTTGGCTAAACATTTGAATATTGCGCATCATGTGAGAGATTATAAGTTGGATTTTTTGGCTATATCTGAGACTGGTAGACGGGATTTTCCAAGCACTCTACTAGACCGACTTTCAGGCGGTATGGAGTTTGATTGGCATTCCTGTCCCCCTAGAGGCAGATCGGGTGGCATGCTACTTGGCATCAAAACGGAAACCATGGAGTTGTTGGGTCATTCGGATGGTGAATTTCACATTGAATTTCAAATTCGAAACAAGTCCGACAACTTTACATGGAGCCTAGTTGCTGTGTACGGTGCTGCCCAAGAAGAATATAAGGCTGCTTTTCTTAGAGAGTTGGTTAATCTAGCTAAAGATGACCCAAATCCTATTATTATAGGAGGGGATTTTAATATGCTGAGGTACCGACACGAGAAAAGTAGGGGTAGATTTGATACTCATTGGCCTACTTTGTTCAACGCTGTTATCGATAGCTTCTCCTTAAGAGAGGTTCATATAACGGGGAGACAATTCACTTGGGCTAATAGTCTCCCCGAGCCGACATACAAGAAGCTGGATCGGGTTCTGATGGACTCCCGCTGGGAGGATAAATATCCATTAGTAACGGTTCGTGCGCTTGAACGTATAGAGGCGTTTTCGGATCATGCCCCCATACTCCTATCTACTGGAACGTTGACATCGCCTGGGAAGCACCAATTCAAATTCGAATTAGGTTGGCTGTTACGGGATGGTTTCGATGATTTGGTCAAAAGGATATGGTCTCAACCGGTTGTGGGTGATAGCGCTATCCAGCGGTGGACTAATAAGATGCGCAATTTGCGTAAATTCCTTCGTGGGTGGGCAAGACACACAACTGGTATGCTTAAAAAAGAAAAGGAGCGCTTGTGTTCCATTATTGATGAGCTTGATCAACTAGCAGAAGTACGCCCCTTATCAGCTAATGAGAGTGACCTAAAACGGCACTCGAATGAGCAGGTGGGTCGTATGTTGCGGGAAGAAGAGCTCAAATGGTACCAAAGATCTAAAGCTCAATTCATTCTACAAGGGGACTCGAATACAAAGTACTTTCATAATGTTGCTAATGGCAGACATAGAAAGAAATGCATTCACTCTCTCCTACAGGATGAGGGCTTGATCGAAGGACAGGATCAGCTCAAGGAATACATCACAAACTACTATAAAGGTTTGTTTGGGGCTCCGAGGAAGGGAACTTTACTCTAGATGAGTCCCGAACAGATGATATTACCCAAGTTACTCCTGAGGAAAACAACTTTCTTACTGCACCTTTCTCTATGGAGGAGGTAAGTAAGGCGGTTTTTCAAATGGAGCATAATAAGGCACCAGGACCAGATGGTTTTCCGGCTGAGTTTTACCAGCATTTTTGGGAAACCATCAAGTCTGATTTGCTTGAGTTATTTGGCTGCTTACATGCCGGACAACTTGAGCTATTTCGCCTTAATTTTGGGGAGATCGTTTTGTTGCCTAAGATTCAGAATGCCGAAAGGATACAACAGTATCGGCCAATATGCCTTCTGAATGTTAGCTTCAAAATCTTTACAAAAGTAGCGACCATCAGGTTAAATTCAGTGGCAGATCATGTGGTAAAACCTACCCAAACAGCTTTTATGCAAGGGAGGAATATCCTAGACGGTGTTGTGGTTTTACACGAGACCGTACATGAGATGCACACGAAAAAACTTGATGGGGTGATATTTAAAATCGACTTTGAAAAAGCGTATGATAAAGTCAAATGGCCGTTCTTGCTACACACTCTGAGAATGAAAGGGTTCTCAGAGGAGTGGTGTGCTTGGATCCTTAATTTTGTTTCTGGAGGTAGCGTGGCGATAAAAGTCAATGATGACGTTGGTCGCTACTTCCAAACAAAAAAAGGATTAAAGCAAGGTGATCCTCTATCGCCTATACTATTTAATATAGTGGCGGATATGTTGACGATCATGATTGAACGAGCTAAGACGGATGGCCAAATTGAAGGAGTAGTTCCACATCTTGTTGATGGGGTTTATCTATTCTTCAATATGCAGACGATACAATCCTCTTTATGGAACATGACCTAGATAAAGCCGCGAATCTGAAATTGATACTCTCAGCATTCGAGCAATTATCGGGATTGAAAATTAATTTCCATAAGAGTGAATTGTTTTGCTTCGGTGAGGCTCAAGAAGCAGCTGCTCAATATGCCGATATTTTTGGCTGCGAGCAGGGTCAATTTCCAATTATGTACCTTGGAATACCAATACATTTTCGGAAACTGACTAATGCGGAATGGAGACACGTCGAAGAACGTCTACAAGCTAGGCTATCTAGTTGGAAAGGAAAATTGCTATCTCTTGGTGGAAGATTGGTTCTCATTAATTCGGTACTAACAAACATGGTACTGTATATGATTTCCTTCTTCCAGATACCTAGAGGAATCTTGCATACATTGGATTATTACCGATCAAGATTCTTTTGGCAAGGAGATGGTGAGAAGAAGAAGTACAGACTGGCTAAATGGAATGTTGTTTGTCGCCCTAAAGATCAGGGAGGGCTTGGTATTCATGACCTTGATGTCAAGAACTCAGCCCTCCTAGATAAATGGCTTTTTAAGCTGCTTACTGAAGATGGGATATGGCAAACACTCCTTAAGAGAAAATATATTGGCACAAAGGCGGTATCACAGGTATATTGGAAACCTGGTGATTCCCACTTTTGGGCTGGACTGATGGCGACAAAGAAACATTTCTTTCGCTTCGGGGTATTTAATATTAAGGATGGCTCGGAGATTAGATTCTGGGAGGACAAATGGTTAGACAACACCACCCTTCGGGATCGATATCCAGCCCTATACAATATTGTTCGTCATAAGGGAGATACCATTGCCTCTGTAATGCAATGCTCTCCTCCGAATGTGACGTTCAGGCGAGACTTGTTTGGACCGAGACTAGCGTCTTGGAACTCCCTGGTGGCACGGTTGAGTTCAGTTCAACTCACACAGGGGCCCGATGAGTTTCGTTGGAATCTATGTGCGAATGGTAAATTCTCTGTGGATTCCATGTATAGGGCGTTAGTACATTCCGACGTGCCAGTTGATGATAATAAAAAAATATGGCAAATGAAGATACCACTTAAGATTAAAGTTTTTACGTGGTATCTTCGTAGAGGTGTCATTCTAACAAAGGATAACCTTGTTAAACGAAATTGGCATGGAAGTACGAAGTGTATGTTTTGTCCACATGATGAGACAATAAAACACTTGTTCTTCGAGTGTAGTTTCGCTCGTTCTATATGGTCAACCATCCAAATAGCGTCTAACTTATATCCACCCAAGTCTGTTGCCAATGTTTTTGGCAACTGGCTACATGGGATAGATAAAAAGCTTAGAACGGTTATTAGGGTGGGAGCGATTGCTGTTACATGGTCGCTTTGGCTTAGTAGAAATGACAAGGTTTTCAATGATAAAGATGTTTCTCATATGCAGGTACTCTACCGTTGCACAAATATTCTCCGTATGTGGTCCACCTTACAACGTGTGGGACATCGAGACCTCTTTACGGAGGCGTGTGCACGTCTGGAAGTGGTGGCGAGGGACATTCTTTCACATCATGGGTGGCCGCTTGATCGCCGGATTGGACCTCCATAGGCCGTCGAGATTGTCCATGACATAGGCGTTTTACATTATTCTTGCTGATTGTAATTCGTCTATTGCTGCACAACTTTTTTTCTTTCTCCGTTGGATTGCGGCTGTGTGCATTTTTGATGCAGAGGCCAGGTGTAATACTTAAACTTTTGAATAATAAAGCACTTTATCTAAAAAAAGTCAATGTCTGTGCCAAAGTAGCTAGTCGCGTTTCCGCCTTTCCGGTAGTACATTCCGTTACTAAAGCACGATCAAGCACTCGGGACCAAGTCCAGTACCACAGCTTGCTTCCATATGTCCTCCCATCTGTACAGTACTGTATATAATGTGCCCTGGACTATGTACAATTAGCAAACCGCGACATACTCATGTCTGTAGTCATTAAGGCAACATCAAGATAAACAAACAATCTGTCACAACTCACAGTTTGCTGGTTACATATATTTTTCATGCCATATTAACGTCTGGATGACCAATCATGCATGCTTGAACGCGTTGCCGACGTATACGAGCCAGTTGACTTGCTTTAGGTAGTTAACTAATATGATGAATGTTGTACGTCTAGATACATCCGTTTTAGCATTAATTATTACGGAGGGGACAAATGATCATCTTGAGAGGCGGGGCTGGCCCAACGATAATCTTTGCCCTCTTTGTCGATGTGTTGATGAGACGGCGTGCCATCTTCTACTTCATTGCCGCTTCTCCATCCGCATTTGGAATTCGATTAAGGCTTGGCTTGGTCTTGTGGATTTCGACCCACCTTCGTGGTCCACCATCGACGATGTTTTTGCTAAAAGCGCAGGAGAGCTGCGATTTTATTGATAGAAGGAACGAGCTACAAGGAGCCCAACTGTACAGGTATGGCAACGGAAAGGCAATTGCCTAAACAAAAACGGAAACGAACAGAATTACTCGCGATCTCGCAAGTGGCGGCACCCAGCCAGCCCCCAGGTCGCTCTCTCGTCAATCACCTCCTGCAAAACTACAGAGGTTGGACGATCAACCTCACGGAACACGCGAGCATTGCGCTCGCGCCAGATAGCCCAGATCACCATGAGAGCCATTGATTTGCAGACTTTGTCTGAAGCCGTGTTGCCGGAGGAGAGGCTTTGTAGCCATGCCGTCAACGAGCTTGCCGCCATCCAAGAGTCCGGGGCGAAGGAAGCAAGGCTGAAACGCGTAGCCACGAGACTCCACAGCGCGCGCGACCATGGGCATTCGACCAACAGGTGCTCAACCGTCTCCAAGTTTCGGCGGCATAACTGACAAAAGTAGCAGTTGGGCCATTGCCGAGCCATAAGGCGATCAGCGGTGAGGACGCGGTTCTGCACCATGAGCCACGCCAGTAGTCTGTGCTTAGCCGGAGCCCACGCGCGCCAGATCGGCACGAGCAGCGGGGAGTCGAGGGAGCCCACGAACTGAATCCTGTAGGCCGACGCGACGGAGAAGGAGCCCGAGTCAGAGCATCGCCAGGTGAAAGCATCTGGCGTCCCTTCAACGAATTGAACCGCAGCGACCTCCTGCCAAAGCTGCACGAACGCCAGGGAGCAAATCCGCAGTAACCCGACCACGCAAGTCTTGTACCCAGCGTTGATCGGTCACCGCCTCGCACAGCGTGCGCTGCTTGCGGCGCGACGCAGCGTACAACGCCGGGAAGAGCAGGAACGGCGCTCCGGCCGCCGTCCAGTTGTCCAACCAGAAACGCGCAGTTTGGCCATCACCGACGGTCACGGTGGACGCAGTTGCAAAGAGCGCGCGATCCGCGTCGTTGCATGGCACCGGCATGCCGACCCACGGCTTGTGTGGCGAGACCCGCTCCTGCCATAGCCACTTAAGCCGTAGAGCTGTGCCAAAACGATCCAGGTCCACAATGCCCAAACCGCCAAGATCCTTGGGCCGGCAGATTTTGCTCCAAGCCACCTTGCAGTGACCACCGTGGCATGTGGTTTCAGCTCGCCAAAGCCACGCCCGTCGAATCCGATCGATTGCTTTTCGCACCCAGGCCGGCATCACCATCGACGATGTTGAAGATTGGTGGAAACTACTCCTCCTCCGACACCCCTCGAGGAGGAAAGCCATGGCGTCGCTCATCATGTTAACTTCTTGGGAGCTTTGGAATGAACGTAATGCGAGGACCTTCAACAAGATTAGCACCTTGCCCGCCACCCTCTTCTCTAAAATCAAATTTGAAGCTAAGTCGTGGGTGTTCGCCGGTACAAAAAATTTGGGTAATCTTTTGCCGGGAGATTAATCGTTTTTGTGTTGTTTTCGATGCCCTCGGGCTGTAATGTTGGAACCCTGTGACCTCTCCTTCTTTATTAATACATAAAGGGCAAATCTTTTGCCTTTCGTTTCAAATTACGGAGGGGATATTATTTTTGGTCAGTTTCATCCATTCGGCAGAAACATAATTGTTGAGGAAAATGACATGGCTTCATTCATGTGTGACTTGTAAAACTAATTATGAATCCCTCGATTCTAGCCTTGCATCTGGGGATTAGGGCATTTGGCCTTGTTTTTCTATGCGCAAGCGCTTGTCAACGTATTTACCCTTTGGATGTTTGGTGAGTTGTATCTCCGAGCCGTCATCACTGATTGAGTTTGTACGCACAGGGCGGCAATAAGGTTTTCAACGTACACACTATAGCTTGCTTAAGAATGACTGTTGATCACTTTAGTTGTTGCTCATGATTTTCAAGCAACCTGCATGCTAAATTGTTTAGTCCGTCTCTTGTTATTGATGTGATAAAGTAGAATGACGGACAGTTTACTCCTTACTAGTTTTGAATTTTGTATTTCTAATTCAAATCTTTATATGGACGGTGCGTGGAGAGAGCAAAATACAAATCCTACTGTAAACAATAAAAGAAGCTGAGATTAAACAGGCTTTCAGTACTTCAAATTGTTCTATTTATATTTACCTCTGACAATGCAATCCTTCTCGTATTAAACTTCAGCTCCTCTTAATCCATATTCCAACGGTGGAGAAACAAATTAAGCATCTCCCGGCAACCTAAGTTTTTGTCCCGGATTTTGGTGGCAGCGCTTAGTACCGTAGCATGTATCGATCTCGCGCTGACTTGCCTTGATTATTCATTCGCTTTTGGATTATACTCTTGTTTTCTTGTTGGTTCCTGATCCAACCACGTAGCTTGCCGGGGAGCACGTCATGCCCTTGACTAGCAACGTGGGTCCTACCGATGCTCCTGGCATTCTCCATTTGGCTGTTCACGCGTCACCTCCGGCCTTTGACTTTACGAGTGTAGAACGTCACCCACTAATCACAAGGGAATGTAATAATTGACCTTTTCTAAAAAGAAAATGCTTTCAGATGCAATCAGCCGTCACAAATCCAACAGTATCAAAAGTAAATAAAATGCGAATTACATATCAAGTTGAGGAATTGTAAAAACGTCTATGGTGGTGGAGGGCCGATCCGCAAATAATGATGTCAACACTTGTATCTCGCTATTCGCTACCTGCAAAAAATGAGTGAATTTCACTTTTACCCCATAATTGTGACCATATATAAAATGTTAAACATGGTTTTACCCCATTTTGCATTCTGCGTATTTCGTTAGATTAGACCGGCATCATCGGTCTATGATATCGGTCTAATCTAAAGACTGGAGGGCATAATCGGTGATAATGTCCAGCCTTTTTTCACCCTTTGTTCAATTTTTCGTCGTTATTCTCATATTTTTTTAGTCACAGTGATCACCTCACACCTTGCCCAACGGAAATAAATGGGAAAAAGAGGTCCAAAGTTTGTAAAATGGGAAATCTAGACGATTTTTTCACTGGATGGGATACTTAGTGTAAAAAATGCATAAATAGAGGGTAAAATGTGCAATTCACCCAAACAATATTCCCTATTTAATGAGTTAAATGTTGTCTTCAACAAAGAAAGTTAAACGTCCAAAGTTTGACTTAATAGTTTCATATGTTTTTTTGGACGGAAGGCTCGAACAGATCCCACCTTTAAATTAGTAAAGCCACCATCGGTAGAGTATATAAACAACAACGTAGGTCTAACAACAAGAAAACACATCATAAGCCGCACACAGTCGGGTAGATAGAACAAAGTCATTAGCCGAAGCCCCAACATCAACTACTACGCTAGCCAGAACACACAGGTTGGCAAAAAAGATAGGCATTCTAGTCTTGTCTGACGCTTGCATGGAGAGCACGGATCCTGCTCATCGTCATCCTCAGTGCCTCGCAATCTTGACTCCTAGCCAGTTGCCTCCAAACCTGCAGAAAAACCATCATTTTGTATAGGCCTTTAGCCGGTTGGGATGGAAATCGCCCTTCTATCGTAAACTTGTTTCAGATGTTCCAAAGGGCCCAGCATACCGCTACACAACAAGTGAAAATGATGCGCTTTGCTACTTTTTTTGGTAAAAAAAAAGAGGTGCTTTGTTTGCCCAGTGCAGCACTAATCCTTTATAGATATCCGCAAAACAAAAGGGGTTCCATGAGCATTGTAACAGTTCCCTAACTACTCTCGACATGAACCTTGCAAGCGAACATGTGAAGAAGATGTGGTTTGTATCTTCCGTTCCCCACATAAGGCATATCGGCCATTGGAAGGTCCATGCTGATGACGTATGGTGTCATTGGATGGCAGACGTTTCCTAATCAATTGACAAAGGAAGATCTGAAACTTCAGTGGTACATAAATTCTACAGATCTCACTGAAGTGTTTCCTAGGGGTACCTTGGAAAAGGGAACGATAAAGTGAGTAGACCAAGAATCTCCCCGAAGGTTCTAGGGCCCACGATATCCAGTCAGCTAGATGCGACGATAGCTGGATCTCGCCAATCTCACGCATGAGGTTGTTCCATTCTACACGTTCTCCCGGACCAAGGGCCCGTCGAAGGGGGATATGCCACCCCTCATTTGAGATGCAATGAGCGATAGAGGCATCTGGCATGGACGTCTTGTTGTTTCGTCCCCAAGCGAAATACCGACTTCAGTCTCTGAAGGCATTCCAGAACTGCGAAGGAGATCTCTATCTCTGAGGTATTTGTTCTTGATAATATGAGCCCACAAGCCCGAGTCTCCAGCGCAGATCTTATAAATCCACTTAACCAAGAGGCATATGTTCATGATTTTCAAGTCCATAATGCCTAATCCCCCTCCCCCCCCCCCCCCCCTCTCAAGGATTTTGGTTTGCGCACCGCGTCCTAGCGCACCCAGTGGTTCGCATTAGCCTCCCAAAAGAATCGGGAGCGGTGCTTGTTCATGGTATGGTGGATCCCATCTCCCAACATGCACACCCCCATGGCATGTAGAGGTAGGCTAGAAAGGCACACATTCTTGAGTGTGAGCATACTTGCGGAGGACATGAATTTGCTCATCCAAGGGTCTGACCTTTTGGCAACCTTCCCAATGAGCCAATTGCTCGCCAAAAGAGTCCTATCACTAATCGGGAGGCCCAAATAAGTGAATGGGAAGGACCCCAACTTGCAATTGAGTATATTGGCGATCCTTTGACTCACCACGTTATCGCTCCCCAAAACCATGACTTTCACTCTTATGGAGGTTGATACACAGCCCCGACATGTTCTCAAAACATTGTTGCAGGAATTTCAAGATGGCTTTCATATGTTTTTAAGGTAAGTTTCTGGTACGAAGTTAGGGTTTATTCCACAATAACTATGATAAGAAGCTACTTACTCTTACCGAGAACAGAACATCATTAGTCTATTTAACATTTTTACCCTAAAACATGGAAAATACAAAACCTCCCATATGTTTACGTCATGACACTATCGCTACCGTCCATAGTTTTGAGATTTGTGATGCTTTTGATTTCCTGACGGTTTTCACATAGAGCTTTCAATTTTATGAAAATCAGCCCGCAATTTCACTTAAATATGTTGAGTGCCGATAGTTTTGCATACAAACCCTTCTTTTTGGGGAAATCAATCCACACTCTCCGGAGAGGTTTTATAAATGTTTGATTGAGGTTTCACACAGATTTCAGTTAAAGTTTCACAAGGAATTGACCAAAATTGAAACATATATGAAACTCACATGTCTGTGTTTTCATATTTTGGTTAAGGATAAATCTCAAAAATTAGAGAGAGTAGTAAACGGTGAGTGCTTTTCACATAACATTCTAAACACATTGTATCCTAGCTTTATACAAAGCGATAAACAGATGTTCATTGCTGGAACGAAACCAGTGTAAGAGGTCCCAACTAGGTTAATAACCAACTGGTCGGTAGCAGGAATTGCTGGATGTTACTAATTAACTTGAGATGAAGGCAAGCGTGTGCACGCCTTGCTTGTTACCTAACCTACGTAGCTGTAGAACCCATAGCATATTCCCAGTTGCTGCGGCTTTCTAGCTACTCGGTAACTCGTCGACAAAGGTATCTTATGGCGCATGTCGATCGATCAAGGCCGGCAAGTTGCGTAGCTGATGATGCAGCTGATTAATTAACACTCTCGATTGGATTAATGATCCAGGACCAGGTAGTTAGAGAGACTGATTGGTTTCATTCCTCGAGGTAATTAAACAAGAGTGTGGCAAATGCTCGATCAATCAGGAGCACCTGTAATCCTGTACAGCTTGTCAGATAAATCTTAGGCCTATGCCAATGCAAGTCTCTTATCACGGTTTTATATGCATTTTGCTTATGTGACATGTTAGTTAATGAAGAGAGAGGGTGTTGTTGTATCTTAGCTAACATACAACCTTTGCACGTGGCCATATGCAAAAAATTGTGCTAGCCCAATCACATGCATGCATGAGACTAAAATCATTAAATTAGATACAACCCATAAGAAACAATGCATTGGACAAGTTGTTTCTTAATTATTTATTACATCTATGATAACGTGCTAAGATACAATGCATTGGCACAGGCCTTATGATATGGTCCGAGTTCTGAAAATCCTGGTTGGTGTCTAGATTATTCATAGAAATTGGTATAAAATTGGGCGTTTGTTGAGACAGGTAGTCTTAGCTCTGAGGTAGGCATTGCAACCGCTGGCTGATGGCTCCGAAGATCTTGGCAGAAGTACTAGTGTCTCCTCAACCACTGTTCCAGGTTAAAAAAAAGGGTTCATAGTTAACCTTTATATAGAAGAGAATTACATATTCCTTTGATTCAGTTTGAATAGTTGACCTTCAAAAGGGAAAAGATGAGTGCTATGAATGTGGGGGCAGAGTGTTGTATCTTGCAGAAAGTTGCTAAATTCAGTTTCTTGCTGACCAGAATGGTTCTTCAATGGTTCAGACCCGAGTGCCTATTTACCGGAACCAGGAAAACCTGAACGTCATAGTCTCGTCATTGCAAACCAAAGATATGTAGCATCATTCGTAATTGTCAGGCTTGATAGTAGTCTCATTGTAGCACTTTAAAAAATATCGAGATATAGCAGTGTGAATTTATTTATTTTCAGAGCACAAAATATTCATGCACAATCATCCAAGTACATTATTTTCATTTCTTTCCTCTTTGACATTGATATAGATAGAGCCTACACCAAATGCAGAAACACGATGCAGGTATGCTCTGTCTGACTCTTCTGTACGCTTACAAAAATAGCATATATCTTCTGAAAGAAACATTCAAACATGAACTGAACTTCCAGTTTGACTTGTGGCCGAATTAGACAATCACTAGACAGGAAAACGACCAGCCGGTTGACATTAAAGAAGAAATCGCATGCTCCATGCAGCCTACTAAACTAGACCCCAAGTACAAATTAAAAGTTTCAGAAGATAAGAGCATCAGAATTAATTATCAAAAGGAATGATTCAACCTTGCCTCTTTCGCTGGATCGATGACAGGTAGCCATTTGGCGCTGATTTGTAAAATGCAAGAGATGATTCAGTGGCCCTAATCTGCTGTCCGTCTGACAGATGCCGCGTTGACACGAGGTGACAAATTTATTTGCAGGTTCAGATCGATTGACATCATGCATATAGTCAGAAGGGCATAGCAAGCATCAAGTGGGCCTGACAATTTTAGTGTGATTTTCTACCTGTGGACCGCACGCCAAGTCATCGGCTGTTGACATATGCACTGCTCCTGAAGGTCTGGGGCTGGCAACTACGTCCTCAGTTTAGTTCTTCGATCCGGAAAAATGGGTAAGAAACTCCTTGGTCCTCTCCGCGAAATCTGAATTACCATATGTAAGTAAACGGTAGAATATTGGGACTGAATGTACCAAGTCAGTCAGCAACTGCCCTTGTTAATTAAATTAACCTTGTTTATCTATCTATCAAAGCATGATTACTTTTAAGTCCTAATCTGTCTACATACAGATAACTTCACTCATTAAAGAAGGCATTGATCAGTTCATCCGATCTTGTCATCATTATCTAAAACAAACTTCACCCTTTCATGGTCTGCAAATAAAATCAAGGAGCTAGTGACAGGAAATGAAAATATGTGGCAGGTAGCTACGAGGTAAAATATTGATCCATCGCGGAAGAGGTAATCTGTTATATAAGATATATTATAAGATACTAGGCAGGTGATGGTTTCATGGAGAGCTACATAATCTGTTTTTTTACACCTGGCGTCGATGATTCCATTTTATGTAAACTTTGGTGGTTGTGTGCATATCTCTCATGCAGAGGCCGGCCGGGAAGCAATAAAATCTATTTCTTCAGTTATCTGACAAAATAAGATATACTCCAGGATGACTTGGCGGGCTTCGCGTGGGCTATTTTGGGATTGAACTAACCATGCCCTGATAAAATTACTGCTTTGTAAGAAGCTCACTAGTTTGAGTATGACATCATTGAACACGGAGGCGCTGCATCCTTGCACTGCAGAACTCGACATGCGTGTGCGTGTGTGTGCATGCTTGCGCGGCTCCTGAGCTCGAGCGATCACTTATCTGAAAAATAACAAACAAGTTTCTTGATAAGCTCTGAGTACCAAAAGGCAAATCTCGCGCGTAGCAGATTTGCAAAAAAAAAAAAGAGTCTCACGAGTAGCAGATTGTGGAAACATGCATTTATTTGTGAGGCTATTTGTAAGATGTAGCACAAGATATACAAATGTGTCAACTGAACAGCAGCTGTCTGTGTGTTAAATATAATCAGCACAGTTATTTTTTGTCTTTATAAGTTGGGAATGCAAAAATATATATTGCATACAGTTTCGCAGATGCGTAGGTGTATTTCGACCTGAGTGCCTGAATTTATCGAGAGAGCTTGTAAGTAAATGGATTTCTGAAAAGAAAAACAGTATAAAGGGACTCCTGAGCCAGGCACATGGGCTCTTCATATGCAGCACAGTGTAATCTGAAGACCCGTTTATTTCACTTCCTTATACTGCACTATGGGTGGCGCATTCAGCCAGTCAGGCCCACGCCTTACCAGGCCACGGCCCAGATTCGACACATACCACAAAAATCTTCCCGACAAGGAGGATTACCGTTCATCTACATCAGTCAATACACATAACCATATATTATTAATTATTGAAAATAATGTCAAAACTCAATGCTGAATAAGTCATCTTACAAGAAAAGAAAAACACCTAAGACCTTCCACACAAGATCCGCCTCGTGACAACATCTTCAATTTCCTACCACAAACCCTATGACAGTAAGTCATAATCCATATGTCGAGCGACAAGCCGACAACTAACCTGACGAAGGGCACCTTCCAAGATAATGCCTTCAATAAGAAATCGTCACTCCTTTGTTGATGGGGCTATGTGAACATAGTCAAACCTGAAGATTACGCTCGAAGAAGAACAACTTCAAATCAACATTTTCAACACGGGAACAATGTGCACCAGTGCCTAATCTAAATCATGGATTTTCACCCGGTGACTTTACACCTACGTCAAGAACCAAGATCTTCATCTACCTACATACATTTTTCACACATAACTAGTCGACCAAAGGATAATTTGTTGGAATGGTCGACAACGTCGTATCACTTTTGGTCATTGTAGAACCACCTTCTTGTCGACTATTGCCGTGTGTGTCCCCACAACGTTGAGGAGATTAGACAGTACATGTACCGCCTTGAAGCGCATCCACTTCCGCCGGGTAGCCACTACTCATGCCTCATTGGTCTAGAGCCAACGCTCCACTATATCTCTCGTGTTGATGTTGCTAATAAGGTCGCCCTTGTACGGAACTCAATTCGGAGAGCACGGGTGGAGCCACCATGAGTGTATGTCATCAAGCTTCTCCCAAGATCTAGAAACACTACTAATGATGGAGGCCGCCAGATGTAGCACTTCTATTGTGGCTGGCCACACGCTCCAACCTCAACAACACCGCGTTGCCCGGGCTTGTGATCCAGGCCATTCGGCCCAAGCGCCACCGATAAGAGTTCGGGTAAATCCTAATAGCTGTACCCATCCACAAGCCCTAGAAGCGCAACGGCGTCACATCAAAGTGGCAGCGGCAACCTTCCCTAGTTGCTCCTGCGCCACCACGCTAAGCGCCTCTGCTCTTAGTACCATCTGCACCCCCGCTAGACAACACGAGGCATGAGGAGGAGAGCTTCATCCATGATGCGTCGTGAGAACATCCCGTCTACGGGTTTTGTCAGAGATAAGTGGGTTTAGGCCATAATTCTGTGGACCTGCACCACTTAAGGCCCATGAAATTCAAAAACTCCCTCGGCCGTGCTGCACCCAGGCTTTCAGGAGATCACCTTGCCACATACTACATCGAAGGAAAGCTACGAGAGCAAGACTTCACGTACAAGGCATGAAGAAACCCTAGACGTACAAGGCTCGAACATCTACTAGGAGTATAAATACCGAAGGACCTCCATCGAGACACCTAAGTTCAATTCACGCCGACGCTTTGTCATCAACATCCATATGTAAACCCTATCCTTAAACCCTAGATACAATTCAAAACCTCCGGCCGAGATCATTTATAACTCCCCGAGGCCAGCCTTTGTACTGATCTTATAGCCACTCCCCAATGTCATACAATTTGGTAATTTTTTTTTCTCAAAACAACAATGGAAATTCGGTAACAAGACCATACGGACCTACACAGTCGGATGGTCAAGTATTAACAATGAAACTATCCCAAACGTTAGTAATGTAGGACAAAGTGAAGTAGACATGGCAAATAACTAAGAGAATGTACAATTGTTGGTAAGATGGTATATCTTATTTACTCCGCGTCAGCTAGAGAAGATGACAAATAACTAAGAGAATGTACAATGACACACATCCAATAATCGTGTGAAAAGGATCGACGCCAGTTTACGGTGAACTAGTAAGTAGACTGTGAGAGGCCGGTAGAGGTTAGGTTAGAGAGGGCTCCGATGGCGATTCCGGCGATCCCCGTCGTCTCCGCCGTCCCCCACCGCTCCTCGAGGGTCCGAGTGTGCTCTCCGACGAGATCGCTGCCTCAGGTCACCCTATCGCGCGCGACGGGCGGGAGATTTTGGCGGGGCCTGCCTTTCCCTGCGCCAGGACGGGGGTCACGGGGCTCGCCCGTCTGGCTGCGGGCTCGGGTGAGGCGGGGGTCTGGTGTCTGCGGCGGCACGTGGCGGCGTCCAGAAGCGGGCGGCAGGCGGTGGACGTGGGGCAGGAGGCTACTGGTAGCGAGGGCATCCAGGCCCAGATTTGGGCCCTCCGGGCCCGATCTGGGTAGGGAAGTTCCCGGCGGCTGCTGGCTTCGCCGACCATGGCTAGGAGGGCGGTTGCGGTCCCGACGGTCGAGCGCGGACGTGGACGCCGCCGGCGAAGCAGGGGAGCGCTCCCTCGGTTAGAGGGGAGGCGATCTGAAGTGGATGAAGGGCATCTCCGTTGCGGCGCACCCCTTACTAGGATCAGGTGCATCCTAATAACCTCCCAGGTTCTGTTGATGCAGGCAATCGCAGATTCTGCCATTACTAGACCTCTTGAGGAAGAAGAACTAGTCAATTTTAGCAAGTAAAGTTGATATAATTTAGCAAGTAAAGTGGATATTAGTTTAAGAAAAATCCGTGGTAGAGTTAGTGCTTCTTATAATTTAGCAAGTAAAGTGGATATTAGTTTAAGAAAAATATTTGGTAGAGTTAGTTGCTTTTTTTAAAATGTGTTTGTGTTTAGGAAACCATTTTCATTGGAAGAGATCTGTGGTAGAGTTAGTCTTAATTGAGTCATGATCCCAGTATGGCTTATTATATGATTTTTCAGCACTTCTGGCCTTTACAATCAGTAGTGTTTTGTTTGCTTTTTTTAATAAATTTCTTTTGAGGAGTTTTAGTTATTTCCCCTTTTTCGACTGTGGACTTAATACTTTGCTGCCTTAATATGTAGATGCTAAAATAAGATACAACAGTATAGTTTTTTTTATGCCTTTAGGAAAATATCCTCACTAAAAAGTGTTATCCTTCATAGAGGTTGGAAAGGGAGCGAAAATATGTATGTTCAGTAGCAATGTAGAGACCTAGAAATGTTTGCATGGTTTGTAGTAAGAAGTGCCCTTATTTTTAACTTCGGTACGTTCTAGTTTTGTTTCTTTACCAGTTTTGGCTTGAGAGTTTTAGTTGTAGATTTGAGGTCTTTTCTGTACAGTCGCTGTACCTAGCTGTATAAAATGTTCCAAGTTAATTGGTGATGGCTCCCAAGTGCAGGAGATCAATTGTAGTACCTTTCAATTAGAAAAGGTTGTCGAACCCACGAGGAGCTGAAGGTATTGGTTAGTAAGATTGATAAATAAAACAATAAAAGATGCAGATGTTTTTGGTATTTTCAGTTGTATAGTTGCAAGCAGATAACAGATAGTAGCAAGTGAAAGCTCTCAAAGAGAGAAAGCCCAATCCTCTTATGTGGCAAAAGGACAAGCTCAAGTGATGTGTAACTTATATGTGGCAAACGTTCCCGAGGGCGGCATGGATGATGCTAGGCATAGAGATTTATTAAACAACACGTTGAATATCTTGTCAAGTTTTAATCCTCTTTGGACGGAGCCATAATTAGGTATAGCTAAATAAATAAACTACAACCCCTTATGATGGATCATGTGGCCAAGCAAATGACTGCACAAGAATTATTAAGACCTAAAGTCCCACCATAGCATTACACTCTAAGGTCCCCGATACTAATACCCTCATAATATAACTTCATGACTCGGTCTCAGGTTTACGTGTCCTCCCAAGTCTCCATCAATTCATTACACTACGGTGTTCTCCTATGAGCCCATAAAGGTGAAGTGTTGTGCAGTCGACGTTCGCACAACACCATCATAGAATCACATAAAAGATAAACTCTTGACAAAATACCAACACATGTCATATATAAATCAATGCCAATTCATCCTATGCCCTCAGGAACATACGGGAACTACTCACAACGTGCGAACATGATCATAATCAGTGGCATAAGTGGTACAACACAATCTGAAATTATAACTTCACCACCAAATAATGACAAGTACTCAATCACAAACATGAATAGTAGCACAAGACAAGTATCTAGGGTATAGCAACTCTCAAACTGCGAGGGGAACGGAGTGGATCACGGTGATGATGATGGTGATGGTGCTGGTCTTGATGGGGGTGATGATGTAGAGGCCTCCTCCCACGCCAAGGAGGAGAGGTGATGACGATGACGATGATTTCCCCCTTCTCCGGAGTTCCGGAGCAGCAGGATCTGACCCCCCTCGGAAGGGATCAGGAGTTTCGCCGCCGCCGCGACCTCGGATGGACTTGGAAAAATTAGGGCGTTACTTTTCGGGCGAGACGAAGGCGTCGATAAAAAGCCCCAGGCGAGGAGGTGCCCGAGGCATTTGGGTGGTCCCACGCGGCCAGGTACATGGGCCGCGTGGGCCACCCCCATTTGGCCCTCGTGGCTCTCCTCTCTTCGGTCTTCTTCCCTCTGCCTTTCTCCCGATGAAAAACTGACGCAGTATTTTTCCTTTTATTATTTGAGGTCCTGTAGCTCCTGAAACATTAAAGACAAGAAAAAGGAGGTTTTCTGCCTCCCAGAAATTAAATACCAAAAATAGGGACTTTGTATGAAAGTCCCCAAAATCATCTAAAACATGTAGAAACAATCATATAATCATGCAAATAACATTCTAGTATGATACTAAAAGTTATATAAATGATGATATAAAATGCACGTATCAACTCCCCCAAGCTTAAACCTTTACTCGTCCTCGAGTAAGTAAGGACATAGATCATTACATGCATCAATGGACTTATGGTTGATAAATAAATACGGGCATTGTATCATCATCATATTCAATTGCAAGATAAGATTAATGATCTAAAACTCATACATATGAGGGCAACATAAGTAGAACTCTAGCAATCACCCCTTACTTTTGAAAGCAAATAACCATTGTATGTTGGACAATCGAATCATATTGTTTTTCACATGCTTTTGCTCTTCATGGCAAGCATTATAATCTTTTATACTTTGCTGAAATTCAAAGACAAGATAAACTCTCATTGGATAACAAGTTCAAAAGAAGACAAATGAAAAGACAGATAGATATAAAAATTGTTATCACTCTTGCTTGACTAGTAACTAGTGCAAACTTTAGTCATGGATATCTCAATCAAGTTCCCATGCTCTACACAACCCTTTTCTTACACTTTCCATGGCTAGCTGAAATTTCAGGTGCCTTCCTTTCATTCACATTCAAGAGCATAAGTATTGAAATATCCATGATCATTAATTTGCTCAAAAGATACTAGGTTGTAACAAGAGTGTTTTATATCCTTTTCATTAAGTCTTCTCAACTTCTTATCCTACAAGACTATATCTTAACCTCAAACTATTAATTCACAAGTCTTTTTACTTCTTCTATATTGAGATAATTCTATAATTGTCCAACATACTCAAGTTAATTAATTTCAAGGCAAGATGTGATTGAAATTCTAAATATGCCACGCTCATTTGCATGAGTGTTACCCATAAATCCCCAAACAAGAGAATCATGGATGACACCATACTTTAATATTCATTGATAAACCATAAGATAGGGATACATGATAATGCTCCATGAGCTCACACACGCCTAAGAGATATTGATAACTAAACGATAAAAGCAAACACACCATGACTAGATAGATATGATAGATTGATAAAGAGAAAGACTAGATGGAACTCCCCCAAGCTTGGCGTTCCTCCAGATTCTCCTTTGCTGCAGCCTCCTCCTTCTCATATTCTTCCTCCCATTCAGCCATCTTCCATGGGAAAGGCCTTCCATCACGGAAAGATGTAGGTGGATCATTGTACCTGAGGGTGGCGGCTGCTGCAATCTTCTTGAAGCGTTCTTCATATTCGCAGTTCTGGTTCTCTACATCCCACATGAAGCATTGGAACTTCTCCCACTTGTTGATGACGTCCTTGTACCTATCTTCCAGATCTTCAAGCCTTTTCTTGTACTCTTCAACCTTCTTCTCCAGCTCCAGGTTCATGAAGTGGTGAGCATCAAGGCTGCGGTAAACCACAGTGCCATACCTGAAGGTCTTGTCCTCCAACTCATCCAGCCTTTCCTCCACCGTGCCGGTGGCCTTGGGAGCCTTCACCTCCTCCACGAGCATCACGCCCTCCTTGAAGCACACGGTCTTCGGTGGTGTCATCACGGAGTTGAGGTAGCGGTTCACAACACCCTCCTTGGGAGAGCTCTCCCCCTCTTGGTTGGATCCGGAGCAAGACATGGCTAAAACCTGACAGGCAGAAACAACAGAAACAAAGATCGCTCGAGAACGCTCGGTGCGAGATTAGATCGGCAGAGAGGGTATATATTGAGGGTTTTTAGGTCAAGACGAAGCGTCGGGATCGAAAACGAGACGAAAAGGACTCCGAGGTGGAAAAGGAGTGCCCACGCGGCCAGGTACATGGGCCGCGTGGGCCCCCTCTTTCCTCCTCGGGTCTCCGTTTCGTCCAGTTTTCTTGTCCCACACGTTAATTTCCATAAAAATGACCTCCGTAAAATTTTATGCAATTCCGAGAAACTTTCCAACACAAAAGTTACCTTCTATTGATTTAGGGTTTCTGAAACTGCACGGTTTCTCTCAATTACCTCTTCCGGTGTTTGTAAATTCAACTCCTCCACCCTTCCGATGAAGCTCTTTCCTGCAATATAAGGTTTAAGGCGTTGTCCATTGACTACATGAGGTTTACCTTTCATGTCACCGTGAAGACGGATAGCTCCTGAACGGTACACCTCCTGTATCACTAATGGTCCCTGCCACTTTGAAGCTAGCTTCCCTGCAGAAAACTTGAAACGAGAGTTGTACAATAAAACTTGATCACCTACTTTGAATTCCTTTTTCTTAATTTTCTTGTCATGCCAAATCTTAACTTTTTCTTTAAACATCCTGGCACTTTCATAAGCTTCATTTCTCCATTCGTCAAGTAGGTTTAGGTCAAGAATTCTCTTTTCTCCCGCAGTTTTAAAATCAAAGTTCAGTTGTTTAATAGCCCATCTAGCTTTATGTTCTAGTTCAACAGGTAAGTGACAAGCTTTTCCATAAACCATTTTATAAGGAGACATTCCCATAGGATTTTTAAAAGCAGTTCTATAAGCCCACAAAGCATCATTAATCTTAATTGGCCAATCAGATCTAGACTTATTCACTGTCTTTTCCAAAATGAGTTTAATTTCCCTATTGCTTAATTCAACTTGCCCACTTGTTTGAGGATGATAAGGAGATGCAATTCTATGGTTAACATCATATTTTGCCAAAGTTTTTCTAAGAACACCATGCAAGAAATGAGAACCACCATCAGTAATTAAGAACCTAGGAACACCAAACCTGGGGAAAATGATGTCCTTGAGCATCTTCATTGCTGTGGCATGATCTGCACTTTTGGTTGGAATTGCTTCCACCCACTTTGTAACATAGTCAACTGCAACCAAAATGTGAGTATGCTTTGTCTTTGATTCTGGGAAAGGACCCATAAAGTCAAAACCCCACACATCAAATGGTTCAAGTGGCAATGAATAATTCATAGGCATTTCATTCCTCCTACCAATGTTTCCTACTCTTTGACATTTATCACAAGATTTAACATATTCAGCACAGTCCTTAAATAAAGTAGGCCAATAGAAACCAGATTGTAATACCTTTGCTCCTGTGCGATCTCCTGCATGATGCCCTCCATAGGGACTGTCATGACAATCTCTTATAATAGCCTGTTGTTCATGCTCAGGTACACAACGTCTAATAATACCATCCACACTTTTCTTATAGAGGAAAGGATCATCCCAAAAATAATGTCTAAGATCATAAAAGAATTTCTTTCTTTGTTGAGAAGTGAAGTGTGGAGGCAAAACTTTACCAACAATAAAATTTGCATAGTTGGCAAACCAAGGAGATGCAACTTTAGCACTAGAAACATTAACAATTGCAAGTTGTTCATTAACAAAGCTATCATTAATAGGAATAGGATCATCAGGTATGCTTTCCATCCTAGAGAGATGATCAGCAACTTGATTATCCTCCCCTTTCCTATCAACAATGTGTAAATCAAATTCTTGCAATAGAAGTACCCATCTTATTAGTCTAGGCTTAGCATCTTTCTTATTCATCAAGTATTTAATAGCAGAATGATCAGTATGTATTGTGACTTTTGAATCAGTAATATAAGGTCTAAACTTGTCACAAGCAAACAGTACTGCTAAAAATTCTTTCTCAGTTGTAGCATAATTCTTTTGAGCAGCATCAAGTGTTCTACTAGCATAATAAATAACATTCAGTTTCTTATCAACACGTTGGCCCAAAACAGCCCCAACTGCATAATCACTAGCATCACACATAATTTCAAAAGGCAAGTTCCAATCAGGAGGTTGAATAATGGGAGCAGTGATTAAAGCATTCTTCAAAATATTAAAGGACTCAATGCAATCATCATTAAAAGAGAAAGGAACATCCTTTTGCAGAAGATTGGTTAGAGGTTTTGATATTTTGGAGAAATCCTTAATGAACCTACGGTAAAAACCTGCATGCCCAAGAAAACTTCTTATACCTTTGAGGTCCCTTGGATATGGTAGTTTTTCAATAGCTTCAATCTTTGCTGGATCAACTTCTATTCCTTCTCCAGAAATCTTATGCCCAAGAACTATACCCTCAGTAACCATGAAGTGACACTTCTCCCAATTAAGAACCAAGTGTTGGTCTTCACAACGCTGTAAAACTTTGTTAAGGTTGAACAAGCAATTATCGAAGGAAGTACCATACACAGAAAAATCATCCATAAAAACCTCCATTATCTTTTCAATATAATCAGCAAATATAGCATTCATGCATCTTTGAAAAGTAGCAGGAGCATTACATAAACCGAATGGCATTCTCCTGTAAGCAAAAGTACCATATGGGCAAGTAAAAGTGGTCTTTTCTTGATCATCCTTATGGACAGGAATTTGCGAGAAACCTGAATAACCATCTAGATAGCAAAAGTGAGAGTGTTTAGACAACCTTTCTAGCATTTGATCAATAAATGGCAATGGATAATGATCTTTTCGAGTTGCTTTATTCAATTTTCTGAAATCAATAACCATCCTATAACCAACTACAGTACGTTGAGCCACAAGTTCATCCTTTTCATTTGGAACAACAGTCATTCCACCCTTTTTAGGAACACAATGAACAGGACTAACCCACTTACTGTCAGCTATAGGATAAATGATACCAGCTTCAATAAGTCTTATTACCTCTTTCCTTACCACTTCTTTCATTTTTGGATGGAGGCGGCGTTGAAAATCAACAACAGGTTTTGCATCTTCCTCCAGATTAATTTTATGCATACATAGAGCGGGGCTTATACCTTTAAGATCATCAAGAGAGTATCCAATGGCTGGTCGGTGAGCTTTTAGCACATCAAGTAATTTCTCTTCCTCTTCAGCTGAAAGGTTAGCACTAATAATGACAGGATATATGCTCTTCTCATCCAAATATGCATATTTCAGATTTGCAGGCAAAGGTTTCAATTCAAAACTAGGATCCCCTTTAGGTGGTGGTAGCACTCCTAAATTATCAGGTGGGATATGCAATTGTAATTGTGGTGGTTGTTGCCATAATATTTGTTCCAAAGCCTCTTTTTCCTCATCATTAAATGGTTCATCTTGATTAAGCATATAACGTTCTACAACATCAGTTGAAGCTACAGCTATATGAGCAAGAGTTTCAATTAAATTATTAGGAATTGGCTCTTTCTCAACATGTTTATCAGCAAATTTGGAAAAGTTAAATTCAAGTTTCTCACCAGCACATTTAATAAACACTTTCTCTTTAGGCAAATTAATTTCAGCACCAACAGTATGTAAGAAAGGTCTACCAAAAATGATAGGACAAAATGAATCTTGAGGACAACCAAGCACAATAAAATCAGCAGGGTATTTTATTTTGCCAATCAATACTTCAACATCTCTAACAATTCCAAATGGACTAATATAATCTTTATTAGCAAGTTGAATTGTCATACCTGTCTCTTCCATAACAATGGGATCAATATCAGGCTTGATCTCAAGATAAAGAGAATATGGAATGACACTAATACTTGCTCCAATATCACATAGACCATGATAACTTGAAGTCCCAATAGAGCATGATATAACAGGTTTCCCAACTTTGGCCGAATTACCTTTGATGACTTTGGTAGCATCTTCACATAGATAAACATCCACTGGGTCTTCTTCATTTAGTTGCTTGATAACAGAAATTTGAGTGTTGACTTCCACCTGTTCATAAGGCTGAGAACATCTTTTGTTACTCTTGTTAGTAACAGCTTTAAGTAAATTCTCCTTAACTTGGTTTGGAAATGGAGGTGGTTCAACATACTCCTCAATTGTCACAGATGACATTGGTTCAACCTGTTTAATAACTTTAGGAACAACAATAGATTGTTTAACAGGTTCAACATAAACTTCAAATCCACTTTTTGGAACACAGATATGATCAGCAAAACCTTTAGCTATTTCAATTATAACATAAGGATCAAGACCAAAAGTATCACTCAGATTTTTAAACAGAATAGAAGTAGAGAAATTCTCTACACATGAATATTCATAATCAAAATATGGCTCATTACCTTTATCAAGATCCCAGTGGCTAGTATTTTCAGAAATAGTCTCCAATAAATTCCATGCTTCTTCTTCAGTGTTATTAGTAAAACTTCCACCAGATGAATTATCCAGAATCTCCTTGTGCTTCATAGGTAGTCTCACATAAAAGTTTATCAATATAAGTTTCCTTGTAAGATCATGACATGGATTCTTGCGAAGGAGTTCCTTTAACCTCCCCCAAGCTTGAGTAATACTCTCTCCCAGATGTGGCCAGAAATTGAATATATAGCAGCGGTTATCATAAGCTTCTTTAGGAGTAAAATATTTAAGAAAGAAAACCTTCCTCAAGATACTCCATTCATTCTGGACCTCTTCATCCAAAGACCTGTACCAATCACGAGCATTACCAGATAAAGACAAATACAATAGCTTCCTTTTTACCTGATCCTCTGAAATACCAGGTAGTCTGAATAAGCCACATATGTCCTCAATTATTTCCATGTGCTCGCGTGCCGACTTAGTTCCATCTCCTGTAAATGGATTTTTCATAACTCTTTTAACATGACCCATGGGAATTTTATATCCCACTTTAGGTATCTCAGCACAGCAGTTTCAACCACCTTTGCAGTAGTGGCATAAGCACTTTCATATAGAGCAAGATGCAGCGAGGCACGATTCATAAATGCCATAGTAACAATGAGATAAACAGCTTTCAAGTTTCCTTACCAAACTTCTTACCAATAGCGCTACGCTCCCCGGCAACGGCGCCAGAAAAGTATCTTGATGGCTCCCAAGTGCAGGAGATCAATTGTAGTACCTTTCAATTAGAAAAGGTTGTCGAACCCACGAGGAGCTGAAGGTATTGGTTAGTAAGATTGATAAATAAAACAATAAAAGATGCAGTGTTTTTGGTATTTTCAGTTGTATAGTTGCAAGCAGATAACAGATAGTAGCAAGTGAAAGCTCTCAAAGAGAGAAAGCCCAATCCTCTTATGTGGCAAAGGACAAGCTCAAGTGATGTGTAACTTATATGTGGCAAACGTTCCCGAGGGCGGCATGGATGATGCTAGGCATAGAGATTTATTAAACAACACGTTGAATATCTTGTCAAGTTTTAATCTCTTTGGACGGAGCCATAATTAGGTATAGCTAAATAAATAAACTACAACCCCTTATGATGGATCATGTGGCCAAGCAAATGACTGCACAAGAATTATTAAGACCTAAAGTCCCACCATAGCATTACACTCTAAGGTCCCCGATACTAATACCCTCATAATATAACTTCATGACTCGGTCTCAGGTTTACGTGTCCTCCCAAGTCTCCATCAATTCATTACACTACGGTGTTCTCCTATGAGCCCATAAAGGTGAAGTGTTGTGCAGTCGACGTTCGCACAACACCATCATAGAATCACATAAAAGATAAACTCTTGACAAAATACCAACACATGTCATATATAAATCATGCCAATTCATCCTATGCCCTCAGGAACATACGGGAACTACTCACAACGTGCGAACATGATCATAATCAGTGGCATAAGTGGTACAACACAATCTGAAATTATAACTTCACCACCAAATAATGACAAGTACTCAATCACAAACATGAATAGTAGCACAAGACAAGTATCTAGGGTATAGCAACTCTCAAACTGCGAGGGGAACGGAGTGGATCACGGTGATGATGATGGTGATGGTGCTGGTCTTGATGGGGGTGATGATGTAGAGGCCTCCTCCCACGCCAAGGAGGAGAGGTGATGACGATGACGATGATTTCCCCCTTCTCCGGAGTTCCGGAGCAGCAGGATCTGACCCCCCTCGGAAGGGATCAGGAGTTTCGCCGCCGCCGCGACCTCGGATGGACTTGGAAAAATTAGGGCGTTACTTTTCGGGCGAGACGAAGGCGTCGATAAAAAGCCCCAGGCGAGGAGGTGCCCGAGGCCCTTTGGGTGGTCCCACGCGGCCAGGTACATGGGCCGCGTGGGCCACCCCCATTTGGCCCTCGTGGCTCTCCTCTCTTCGGTCTTCTTCCCTCTGCCTTTCTCCCGATGAAAAACTGACGCAGTATTTTTCCTTTTATTATTTGAGGTCCTGTAGCTCCTGAAACATTAAAGACAAGAAAAAGGAGGTTTTCTGCCTCCCAGAAATTAAATACCAAAAATAGGGACTTTGTATGAAAGTCCCCAAAATCATCTAAAACATGTAGAAACAATCATATAATCATGCAAATAACATTCTAGTATGATACTAAAAGTTATATAAATGATGATATAAAATGCACGTATCAATTGGTCATACAGAAAACTATGGTATGTTAGAGTCCCGCTGAATATTAGAAAAAGAGGTGTAATGTATGTTGTGTGATAATAGTTTCCTGTAAAGATTAGACCTGTTATTGCTGCTGGAATAGTTGATCAGTTGGGCTTGTTTTTTCAAATGGCTTCAAACTTCCGCAGCACACCTGTTGCTTATGGACTGAATACTTTTCTGCCTAAGTATGTAGATGCTTTTAAGATACAAAAACAATATAGTGTTATATGCCTTTAGGAAAAGTTTCCTCACTTAAAGTGTTCTCCTTCATAGAGGTTGTAAGGGGAGACAAAAATGTATGTTCAGTAGCAACGTAGAGACCTTTGTTCATTTATGTTTTTACATGTTCAGCAATTAACTACGCATAGAGTGTTCTAGGTCTTGTGTTGTGAAGTAAAGATTAGCAAAAGAAAAGTGATAGGTGGAATTGGTCTTTTAATAAATCTGGTGTTTTTTTCTGTTAAGTTTTACAAGAATTGCAGTGCAAGCGGAGCAAAAGTGATCTGCTACCAGTTGTGGCTGAAAACTTCAGAAGGCGGAGTGGTTTGATGGTGCTGCAGGAAAAGTCAGGAAAATCAGTTGAGTAGAAGAGTAGAGGAAGAAATCAGGAAAGTCAGGTGGTAGTTATGCGTTGTGTAGCCTTTAAAGAACAAAGTTTTGTATGAGTTTGGTAGTTGGTCCCTGGTGACCGTTTCTCTTTAGTAGTTGTTAGGTTTGGGTAGTGTTCTGGATGTGCTCTGCAGGGACGGTGTTGGCCTGGGGCGGGAGGTTTGTTGGAATTGCAACTTGTGTTATCAGTTTTCATAATAATGAAAATTGGGGCAAGGCCCTCCTTTCTATAAAAAAAATCCAATAATCGTGTGCGCGTAAGCGTGTTACCGTCAGCGAGAACGTGTGTCACATACTCACATCACATGCCGAGCTATGCAAATTGCGGACTAGCCGACGTGATAGAGGTCACTAGGGCCACCAAAATCCCACTAAGGGAGCCTCCAATGGCGCGCCGTGCAGGCTAGAGGCACAAATCGACTGTTTGTGCTCGGCCAGCGGATGGACATCATCTGATGCAGCCTACGATCGATGACATGGTTGCCTCGGGTCTCCAATGGCTCGCAATGCAAGCTAGAGGCACGCGTCGACGGTTCGTGATAGGCCACCAGATGGACATCATTTGCTGCAGCCTACAATGACATGGTCGCCTTCGAGGTCTCCATTGTATGACATCCCTTACACTATTGCATTGCCTCGTTCCACTGTGATCCTGACCGGGATGGTGGTGGGAGGAACCCCTTCACAAGGAAGTAAGGAACCAACGCTTCCGGACATAATGGTCGTTGCCACAGAGTTCACCAAATTGTCTCTAGTGGCCACGGTTTAGCCGTTGTCGTGTTCCGCCTCAAGGGTTGCTTCACCACCACCGCTAAACCACGTTTCCCACAGTTTATGCTTCTCGCGCCACCGTGATCGCACAGTAAGCTACGACGCGGTACCAGACAGAAGCATCTGGAAGTCAGATTCAGTCTTCTTTGTACCAAGGTTTTGGTTACCAAACTGGGAAAAATCTCGTGGGTGCTCGAGATTTGCGGTTACCGCGGTAACCGAGAAATCTCGACGGGTTACCGGACAAATTCAAATTTCTGAGATTTTTCATAAATTGGGTAACCGCTTGGTAACCTCTCGGAAACCGGAGAAATACCGAGAAATTATGAATTTTGAATTCAAATTTCTGGGATTTTTCATAAATTCAAAAAAGCCCGAATTTTTTTGCTCGGTAAGCCCTTTTACCGTGGGTGCTCGAGATTCCCGGTTACCGCGCGATAACCGGATTTCTCGCTCGGTAACCCAAACCGTGCTTTGTACAAGTACACTTGGGATTTTGATATTTATGCGTCCGACATTGACGATGGTTAGTAAGAATGGGGGATGAGCTAGTGCGCGGAGGAGAGAAATCGACCGCCGCCCATGTTGCCTCGAAGAAGACATGGGGCTGATCCACTTTTCTCGTCGATTATGGTATCTCGTGGAAGTGACTTTGCAGGACATTACAGTTGGGAGTCGGATTTGGTCCTCCTTTCACAAGTATACGTGGTTTTTTGATATTTATCTCACTGGTTTGGTGGAACAGAAATCTATGAGGGACTCCCCGCTCGGCCCCCGCGTCGCTCCGCTCTAGGGCGACTCGGGAGGCGACTCAAACCCTAGCCCGCTCGCGCCTCCTCCTCCCCTTCCTTTCCTCGCCGCCGCCAGAGGCACCCACCGGGAAGCCGGCGTGCGGCTGCCAAGGAAGGTGGCGGCGGGGATCTCGCTGCTTCGCGTCCCCCGCGGAGAGCTTTGGCGTCTAGGGCGGCGGCCTCGAGGTGAGGGCGGCGTTAGCCCTGGCGGCGGGGCACGCTGGACGTTGATTTGTGGGCGTCTCTTTCGGCCGTGCGGGCGGCAAGGGGAGCGGTGGTTCGTGGACACGCCGTGGGGGGCGCGCCGTCAGCCACCGGCGCCAGATCTGAAGACGACGACTGCGATCCGCGCAGATCGTGGCCCGCCTTGCCGGAGTGGCTGGGTCGAGGGCCTGCCGGGAGAAATCCTCGGCCAGCTGTGGTGGCCGCGCCGTCGTGACGTCCCCGACGCCGCTCCCCTCGTTGGAGGCGACGATGAGGTTTGGCTCCTTGCCCGCTCTCCTCCCCTGCGCCCGGGTGAAAACCCTAGCTCCTTGTTGAGCGGGTGGCGGCGGCACTCCGGCGTCGCGTTTCTCCTTGAAGACGTCGTCTTGGGCTTCGGGGAGGTGGTGGCTCTGCGAGCTGTTCGTGGTATGCTAGTGGTGGCTTGTTCCTGTGGCGAGATGTGGTCGGGTTTGGCTGATGCTCCTTCCTTTGCTGCTAACCTACGCAGGTGGTCTGTCCGTCCGCGGGTTGGCGCCCTCGAGCCTGGGCGAGAGAATGGGTTCCCCTCTGCGGCGGCAGCAGCCTGGTGTTTTGGTTGGGAGACAAAGACCTGCTTAAGCTCTGCCCTTCCATGGCGGCTCTTGCTTTCTTTCTGTCGTATCTTTGGTGTGTGCCCGTGTCCGATAGCCTGCGTCTTGTCGAGCTATCGGTGCCGGCAGTGATGTCTGTGGGTTGCTCGCGGGCAGTGGCGTCCGTGCTTGACTCTCTCCCTCTGCAAATCGGTGTGTCTGTTCTTCGTGCTCTCGGGTGAGCGGCTCTGCCTTCTGACGGTGCGGCGTCCTTCGAGCCAGGACGAGAAGACAGGGTTCTTTTTTGAAGGTGGAGGCGAATGGCATTCGACATCGACAAGCAGCGGACGTGATGAAGGCGGGATTCTCCAGGGGCGTTTGGCTTCACAATGTCTCCATGGTGCTGACATTGTTGGCAGACGATGGCATCGATGGTCAAGTTGTGCTTTTCTTTGTATTCTTTGTTTGCTTGTTGATTCGTTGCCTATAAGCTGTTCTTGCAGCATGTGTTGTACTTGTCGTAACTAGCTTTATTAATTCAAAGTTGGGCACATTGTGCCTTGTATCTAAAAAACAGAAATCTACTACGCACTTATTTTGGAACGGAGGGAATATATTTTCCCTGTTTCACAAAACATCTACCTGCCTTTTACATTTTCAACTACTATCAGTAGTCATATAAAAAAACTACTATCAGTAGTAATGTTGTTAGTTTCTTCAAACTCTATTGTACATTGTTTCTCTTCCTCCTCTCCCTTTTTGCACTTGAGACTCGTCCGTACTATACAAATCCACTAGGGAAAGCATGAAACACTACATTACAAGCATATACGTCCGTCGATCGACTATGAACAGCGTTTCCATTTTCCCCTTCTTCCTTGATGGCATACTTTTTTGGTTCTGATGCAAAACCTCCTTTCCGAACCACGCAAGTCTTCTTGGCCCCGAGTGCAAAACATTTCGAGATGCGATCCATTCCCCTCAATCCGTTGGAATCCAAATCCAAATCAAGATCCAGGACCGTGCAATGCGAGATAGCTAGTGGAAGCGATTGCTCTGCCCTCTGATCCCCAGCGGCATCCCGAAGTTCTGGTACACCCTGATCTCCCCGCCCAGGCTCGCCGTCACCACCACCATCCCCCACGCGTTGCCGCCGCACTCCCTGGCCGACGATCCTTTGCGCAGCATCTCCGCCTGCCCGCCCATGTACGTCATCGGCCCGGACTTGGGACGCAGCGGCAACGGCACCCCGCCGCCGGGCGCGTCGTCGTCCGTTCTCCTGCCGCCGTGGACGCTGGACGACATGCGCTCGTCGACGGCGCGCCGCGAGGCCGTCGGCGTCGCGGACGGCGACCCGGGCCACGGCACCGCCGCCGACACGTCCCTGCAGAAGAAGTACTCGTAGGAGCGGCTGGTGAGCCAAGTCTTGGCCTTGACGCCGATGCCCCCTCCTCGAGCTCCGCCGTCGATGCCGCCGCCGGCGCGCCTCCAGACGTAGACGTGCGAGTCCTCGCTGGCGCAGACCACGTGGCGGCCGTCGCCGGAGTAGGCGGCCGAGAGCTGGCTGCTCGTGTTCTTGAATCCTGGCAGCAAGGAACACAGGTGCCCTGTTTCGTTGCGGAGTTCGTGCAATGGAGCGGTGTATGCTGATGGTAAGGTGATGCGGGGGCGTGTGAAGCCGGTGGCGTACCTTTGAACTTCTGGAGCACGGTGATGCCGTTGAACACTCGGATCTGCGAGTCCGCCGACGTCACCAGGATCTCCGACGGGTTCCCCGGCGCAAACTGCACGCGCATTATCCGGCGTCAACATCGATCGATCCGGTTGACGGCCATTTTTGGCAAGCTTAATTCGAGAACAAGAAGTACCTGAAATCCAGTGATCTTTTTCGCCTGCGATTTGCGCTTCTTGGATAAGCTCATGTCGATCTGAGCCTCCTGGTTCAGCTTGCAATCTGAGACACACCCATAGGAAATTATCATTCCAGTGATAGTATTAATTAGCACATTTGGGTGTAACTGATGATACCTTTGGTCTTGTAGAACCGGCAGCTCCCCTTGTGTGATCCAACGATCGCGGCCTAGCAAAAAATAAATTTCGAAGAACATATGAATAAGCTATTCTCAATTCAAGATTTCATGCCGATCCATGGCATTAGATTTCGCGGGATCGGTGAAACCGATGCAGGAATAATTGAATGAACAAACCTGGCCGTCGGGTGTGTAGCACGCGGCGGTGACCATGTCGCTGAGGTCGCTCCAGTCCACAACCTGCCGGTCCGCGATGCTCCAGATGCGCACCTTGCAGTCTAGCGAGCCGCTGATGAAGTAGCCGTCGTCCGCCGGGTTGAACTGGATGCACGTCACGTAGTCGTTGTGCGTGAACACCTTGAGGCACGTCTTGCTCTCCACTTCCCACAGCCGCACCGTCATGTCCATGGACGACGACAGCAGCCTCGGCGACTGCCTCGACCACGACAGGTCCAGCACGTCGTCCAGGTGGCCCTCGAAGACGCAGGCCGGCTTTTCGGCCAGCGCGAACAGGCCCGGCACCACCACGTGCTCCGGGAGCACGTGTTTGCTGCTCTTCCCGCGCCGGGCCTTCTTCGACAGCTGGGCCGCAAGCCCCGGCGCCGACGCCAACGACCCGCCGTCGGTGGGTGCCAGCGGTGGAAGAAGCATGGGGGCAGAGAGCTCAGGTGATGACGAGGCGGCATCGGTGTCAACGACCTGCCAGACGCGCACCACGCGGTCCTCGCCGCCGGTGGCAAGGAACCGGCCGTCAGGGCTGAACTTGATGCTCCATATCGACCCCTCGTGCGCACGCACCTCCTGCCGCATGTACAGCCCCGTCAGATCTTTGCTCGACTTTCCGGAGTGGTGCACCTTGAGCCTCTCAGAGGTGGACGACGACGACGCCGGAGGCGGTGTTGCGGCGCCGCTGTCCGCCGCGGACGCCGACGCCGGGGCCGACTTGGACTTGGACATGGTGACCGCGGAGGGCAGTGCCGATGGCCTGTCCCTGTCCCTGTCCTTCTCGTGGAGGAGGCCGGCGGCCGTCGCGACGAGCTTGATGTTCTTCAGCCACCGTGGCTTCTTCTTGACCGGCGGCTTCCCGCCGTCCTTGTTGGCCGGCACTGGCTGGCTCTGGCTGCGCCGAATCAGCTGCTTCACCGGGGTGTAGCAGTCGAACTGCTCCAACTCGTCCCGCTCAGCTGCGAGCCGGTCTGCGCGCCGTTGACCGTGCCGTCCGTCTGCTGGCCGCCGTTCACGACGAACTCCTTGCCGTCGTCGACGTTACGCTTCGTGAGGCTGTGGCCAATGTTATCGCCGTTACCTATTATGTTTTCCCCTGCTCCTCCTTCATCCTTCGACGCCGGTGACGGCGACGGGCAACGAGCCGCCGGGCGCAGAGCCCTGTCGTCGGGCGAACCCTGCAGAGAGTGCGGCACCGAGTACACGCGGCGGAAAGGCGGCGGCTTTCTGGCCGCGTCCCCTCGGGCGGCGAGGCGGTTGTCGGAGCGGCACCGTTTCAGGAGGACGCCGTGAAACCGTTTCACGGGAGGCGCAGGCGGCGCGGTGCTCTGCGTCCGCCTGGACGCGCCGCGCGGGATGTCGGGGGCAACATTGTTCCTCATCGTCCTCGCGTTGCGGCTGCGGAGGAGGTCCCTGCTGCTGTTTAGACCCATCCCCTGCAGCAGCCGGCGGCGGCGTTCCTTGGTGGGAACGGGGTCGTCCGCCGCCATCCACATGTCGTAGTCGTACCTCGACACGTCCTCACCTTCGTCCTCCTGCCCGTCCTCCTCCAGCTCCGCCTGCTCCTCGTGGAGCCGGTCGCCGACGGCGGTGGCGAAGGAGACACGGACGTCGTCGCCGAGGACGTCCTCCTCGCCGTCGTCGGAGGGGAAAAAGTCGGGGTCGTCCACGTCCCCGCGCGTCGCGCCGGAGGGCTCAACGCGGTCGAGGCACTGGAAGAATGACTCCCGGTCGCTGCGGTCTTCGTCATCCGCCGCCTCCGGGACTCCATTGTCATGGCCCTCAATGAGGACAGCCGCCTCGCCGTCGTCCCTGTGGCTCATGGTGCACGGTTCTTGCCTGGCGGTGGCAAAAACGAATGGCCTGCCGGCGCGTCCCTGGGAAACAGACCCTTGCTCTCCACTTTGCTAAATTTAGGTGCACGTTTTGTAAGGCTGTAATGTTTTTTGGCCATGGCGCGCATGCTCCAGTGATGCATGCGAGCGGAAGAGGTGAGATTTTGGAGAAAATTAAGAGTTCTTGCGCATCGAGATTTTGGAGTACAATTGTTCGCATTGGAAAAGAATCAGAAAGGTTATTCCTTCAGATGATATTGGAATTTAATTATTCCGAATTGCTAAAATGAATTAGCTTGAAGTTTTCTTGTAGATTGAGGATAGAGGCGTTTTGGAGGCTGAGTTGCATATAACTCGGTTTCCAAAACAATTTGAATCCATATTTTTGTGTTTCAAAATTTTGAAACAAAAATCATAGGGGTAGATAATGTCGAGATCTACCACTGTGTAAATTTTCAAGGATACATTCGTATAATTGTGGGCTACGCAAAAATGACAAATCTGGCAAGTTTTTTTTTTGAACTATGCACTGTTCACTAATCTACATTTGCGTGTCAGGTTCACCAATTCCCCTTTCCAAGGGCGGATCTAGTCCTCGGCCCCCCATGGCCATGGCCCGGGGTGCGACGACAGCGGTGTAAGATATTCGGAGTTTGGGACATTGTATCAACACTGTTTAAATGAAGTTGGCACCACCCCCATTTCTTTGCTTAGATGTCTAAACTCGGGGGGGGGGGGGGGGGGGGGGGGGGTGGAGCGAGAGGGAGGGAGGGTCACGATAAAGAACGTAGCATTGGTTTGGCTTTTGTGTGGTCATGTTAGCGTGCGGCAACATGCACGAGTGAGGAGGTTCCAAAAATATTTTGTGTATTATTTTTCGCAGGACAAGTTTTTGATCAACGATTATACTATTAGTAAGTAATATTCCTAGTGATAATTATAATGGCAGATAAGAATTTCGGAATAGGAATCTAATAACATCAATATTTCACATAACACTTATATTAATAGAACAAGTCCTAGGGAAAAAATAATTCACAATGTATTTTGAGGAGGGAGTGCTACTCCAGTGGGCATTGTAGCAACAAGAAGAGAGTTCCTTAACCCAACCTTGAATGTGTCCAGCTTATCTTATGGCCTTCCAGAAAAACTCCCTTGTAGAATGAGGTGCATAGTCCTATATTCCACAAGATAATCTGGCTGTGGTAGAATGGTTCAGTTGTACCCCTAGCCCAACAGAGTTCAAATCGCAGGTTTGACACTGGTGTTTCTTATTTAGATGGAATATTTTTCTGTGGGAGGCGACGTTCTCGTCGACAGCGAGGCATCTGTGGTGAGTTCGTCAGTCTTTGTGAGCTTCTGCGTTTGTACTGTGTTTCGCCATAAAAAAGTCATATATTTCACAAATCAGGTAGAAGAATCACTGCATGAGAATAACCTTAGACATACGATTAGCAATTACAATCCAGATACAAAGAAAAGACAACAAATCCAACTGTACAGCCATGGCACCTAAAAGTTTCACCATCTTGCTAGAACCTGTGCAAGAAAGAGATCCCAAAAATATTTATTAGCAAGCTGATCAGCAGAATCTTTCAATGATCGCTGGCAAGGAAATACAGTCTGTATTCTGTAATGCGGCCGGGCAATGATAGTCACAGACTCACAGCCAACATTAATTATGCTACTTGTTGGAATTTTTACTTCCAACACTAGTAGTACTAGCAAATCAGGCCAGTTTGGCAAAATAATATTCAGCCTACAGTATTAATCAAAAAATGGCACTTGCGTCCTTGCTGTTTTTTTGCTAGAAAAATACATAGTAAGATAATTGGTTACTTTCTCTATTGCGGGTATACCAGCACATTGCTAAGTAATTTTAGCCAGCCCATTTTGGGTCAACACAAGAACAAAGGCGCCATGCACTCTCTCCGAATGAATTATATAGGCAAGTTTAAAGCATGTATGGTGTTCCACTTTCTGTCTATGTATAGCTTGGTTATTGTACATTATTTAGCCTACTTAGAAAAATATACACAACAGCATCAAACTTACTTTCCTTTCATATTTTCCTGTAAAGATTTTGAAACTCATCTCCTCGGCCATCAGGCAACCTGCAGTTTTAACAGACAAAAGAAACTATTAGCGTTCAGCTTTCAGCAATAAATTGCACCATTACCATAAACAAATCAGTAACCAGCTATGGCGTACAGGGGCGTGCCGCCGGCGGCGGCGGCCTGATCTCCTCCGTCCAGCGTCCTCTTTAACCGCCGCGACCAGATCCGGCACCCCCACGACGCTCTCTCTCCAGCCATCTGCTCAGCATCTAGGGGCTTGGTCTGTTGACGCCGCGGCCCTGCTGGAGTTTCTGCACGCGTCCTCATGCTAGGGACGGCGGTCGCCCTGGCCTCGTCGTCGCCCAACGCCTCCGCTCGCGCCGCCGCGCTCGCCGCGGCCGTCCTCGCCTCCCGCAAGGCCGACCCCGCCATTCGTGGGCGGATGATGTTGAAGCGCTCACCCAAGGTCACGACGGCGTCTACTCCAGCTCCGCCGCTCGCCGCCCCAGCTTCCCTCGCCGGAGCCTCCTCGGGCCCGCTGCTGACGTGCTCCCAGCCCGGACCTGCTGCATCGACGGCCGCCTTGCTCCCGCCGGCAGAAGCCGGCCTCACCTCGACGACCTCCGCGGGTCCCATGGACTGGGGCTTCGGGATGCCCCGCGCCCCCGCGACCTGCCATGCTCCCGCGGCTGCTCTGGCACCGCCGTCCGCCGTCAACACTGTGCTGCGGGTCACGCCTGGCTCGTCCCCTCCGCTGGACTCGACCAAGCTCTGGAGTCGCCATCGCCAGCCTCCTCATGCCACTAGTACAGAACGACACATCGGAAACGGGCCAAAAACCCCATCGGCAACGGAGAAAGGGTCCGTGTCCCCGACCCTGTCACTGATGTGAAGATCTCAATGGCAACGGAGGAGATAAACCGTTTCTGATGTATTTAACATTAGACACAGAGTTTTGCTAATAACCGTTTCTAATCAGGGTTACAGGAAAAAAAACACGGTGACGGGCTGTGCCGTCGATGGAGCCCCGCTCCATGCGACTAGACGGCCGCCCGGTTGTCACCGTATTCCTGTACGCCCTGCTTTACAAAAGTTCATCAGTGCGCGTGGCTGGAGCTCTGCTCCTATGTCTTCACGGCCGCCAGATGAACATCTACTGTCTTTCCTGCTGCGCAAAATGTACTGCTCCTGGTGACGGCACCGTGTATGGAGCCCCGCTCCTAGGTCTTCACGGCAGCAACATCGTCACCAAGCATCCACCAAGCCCTTGAAACAACGAATATTCTTTGTTAAAAACAGCAAACAAAGCTAATAAACAGAGCCAATAAGCAGTAAACAAAGCAAACCGAACTAAATACATAGCTGAAGAGCTAACTAACAGAGCAAACCAAGCTAAATAAGTAGCTAACATAGCAAATACATAGCTGAACAGAGCTAACTAACAGAGCAAACTGAGCTAAATAAGTAGCTAACATAGCAAATACATAGCTAAACAAAGCAAACCGAGCTAAATAAGTAGCTAACATACCAAATACATAGCTGAACAGAGCTAACTAACAGAGCAAACCGAGCTAAATAAGTAGCTAACATAGCAAATACATAGCTAAACAAAGCAAACCGAGCTAAATAAGTAGCTAACATAGCAAATACATAGCTGAACAGAGCTAACTAACAGAGCAAACTGAGCTAAATAAGTAGCTAACATAGCAAATACATAGCTAAACAAAACAAACCGAGCTAAATAAGTAGCTAACATAGCAAATACATAGCTGAACAGAACTAACTAACAGAGCAAACTGAGCTAAATAAGTAGCTAACATAGCAAATACATAGCTAAACAAAGCAAACCGAGCTAAATAAGTAGCTAACATAGCAAATACATAGCTTAACAGAGCTAACTAACAGAGCAAACCGAGCTAAATAAGTAGCTAACAGAGCGGTCATTTACCTTAGGCGAGGCGGGATCGCTTTCCGTCGCGGATTGCGTCCCAGGCGTCGGCGCCGGAGCCACTGCCAGAGGAGACGTCAGAGGAGACCTCATCCTGCTCGAACACCGGAGCGTCCTCCTCCTCCTCCTCATCCTCCTCCTCCGCCGCCGCCACCGCTGCCGCCGCCGCATCTGGCCCAGGGCCCTGGCCAGGGAGAAGAGAGCGGTCTATGGCCGCCCGGAGCCGCGTCTGGAACAACGCCTCCTCGGTGGCTTCTATCGCGTGCTCGGCGGCGGAGATGCGGATAGCTCTCTGCATCACAGACGCCCGAATGACACCCTCGGCGCGCTCGCGCTCAAAGGAGGCGCGAGAGAGGAGGAGACCGACCTCCAGATCCTCGTCCTCATCGTGAGGACGAGATCCGGGCATCGGTGGCCGCCGCCGCCGTGGATCCGGATGGGATTTGACGGCTCAGAATGAACTCGCGACCGCAGTCGCCGGGGATCTCGCCCCAGTTGTAGGGGAGATCCGGGCTGCGCCTCGGAGGGTGGGAGGAGGAAGATGCTCCATCCTGACTTCCGTCGGCGCCGGAGGGGTTCGCCATCGATGGGTGAAGTAGGAGGAGAGCGTGTGCGGCTAGGGGAGAGTGAGAGTGAGATACAGTACTGGAGTGGGAGATATTAATACCGGCACCGCCTAATGTGCCTTCACATGGGAAACGGAGATAGACCGATCTCCGTTTCTGATGTGGCAATATCAGCAACGGAGATATTCTTTCCTCCGTTGCCTATATATGAGCAACGGAGATATTTTCAGCCTCCGTTACCATTGTGTCGGGCCCATCGACCGACTAGCGCGCGCGCGCACTCGCGGAAGCGCGCGGAGCTCATTTTTCCGTCGCCTAACTCTTGCCGTTGCCATAGAGGGGTATCCAATGTGTCGTTCTGTACTAGTGTGCCTTGCTGCGTCCAGGCCGGTGATGGAGTCGCTGCCCAAGCTGCAACGTGTGTTTGCGCCCATCGCCGACGTGTCCTCCGTCCAGCTGCCGGCGTGTTCCTAGCCCCGGCCCGCAGCTTTGGCGTCCACCTCCGCCGTGGACCTGTCCGCTCAAGATTCGCTGCCACCTCCGCTGCCCGGTATTGTTGACAAGCCCGGCCACAAGCCCACCGAAGAGCTGCGGGTGCTGTCTGTGGTTGCCCCTATGCTGCACTCAGAGGTGGTTCTGGCTGCTGTCGATGCTGCCACCGCTCTTGATGTCGAGGAGGGATGGGAGCATGTGGGTCGGGGGCGCCGCTCCAGCCGGGGTGCTCCCCCCGAGCGGTCGAGGGAAGGTCTCGAGCGCAGCCTCGCTTTCAAGCGCTGGGCTCGAGGAAGGTGCTTTCGTTGCCTCGAGCATGGCCATCATGTCGGCGCATGCCGTGGTCCCTTCAGATGCATTCGTTGTCGTCTCCCTGGTCATCGGGAGAGGTTTTGTCGTGCTCGCTCTCCGGTTGCTAACGATCGCTCTCCGAGCGCTCGCGCTTGCTCTCCGGTCACTCGCGCCTGTCACCGTGGAAGCCGATTCCTGTCCGTTCAACCTTGTTCTCCGCTAACCAGGAATTGGGCGGAGGTCACGGATCGCTCATCGCTACGTGTGTCGGTGCCGCCAAGATCCCCATCTGGATGTTGCAAGGATTTAAATGTCAACGCCTTTTTTGGTTCTTCCTTGGAGTCTGAGTTTGCCTTGATGCGCATGGAGCTTCTACAAAAGGTTGAGATGCTTCGCACTGAGCTTCGCGACACTCTGGCCAAGCTTCAGTTTGCGTCAGTCGTGTCTTTGCCGTCTGAGCTTCAGGTTGACTCCGTCGACGAGGGGACTGAATGCTTTGGAGATTTTTCTCCTCGTTGTCCGCTTGCGTCGCCGTCTGTCCTTGAGAGTGTTGTCATCACCGAGATGTCTGAGCTACAGGAGCCATGTGGAGAATCAGCCATCGCTGCGCCATCACCACACCCGTCTGAGCCCTGCCAGTTGTTTGCTTCTGTGGATAGCGGATGTTTGATTGCTCCCGTCACTTCCTCTTCTTTGAGTGACCAGGTTACTGAGACTCGTGTGTTGACGCCTAGCTCGAAGGTTCTATTGGGCAAAGAGGTTTGTGACTTGCTTCTCAATTTGGAGGCGGCTCGCCCTGGATATGGCAAGGAGATTGTTCGCGTCTTGATGGGGATGGCTTCAGATGCTGAAATCATGAAAGTGGAGAAGTCTCTCAGGAAGACGAGTAAGAAGCTTGGTGTTGCAAGGAAAGGGTCCACTTTTACTTGATTGTTGAGCCCATTTGAGGTAGTCGTGTTGTCTGTTCGTTGTTGTGATAGGTTGGACGAGTTTGTTAGCGGTCGGGTTGCTTCTGGTTGTTGCTTGCTATAGGTGTTGCTTTATGCGTTTGTGTGGTGCTTTGGTGTTAATGTTTGTTGTATGGTTTTCGTCCGGTTTCTTTCATTAATAAACCGGACACCTTCTTCTTAATTAATATAAGGCAAAGCTTTTGCCTTTGTTTCAAAAATATATATATATCAGTAACCAGCTGGAGACTATAGAAAAATGCCAAAAAAAATATATTTCACATAATGAGACTATAGAAGTTGCATAAAAAATAGCATGTGAATCTTATTGTTATATATGGAGTACAGTACTCGCTCTGCTTATGATTACCCAGCATTATGGGTTTAGTCCAAGGCAAACTTTATAATGGTTGACCAAGTATATATGAAAAATATCAACATCTGTCATTTTTCTATGAGATTTTATATAGTAGGTGGTGATATATTTTCCTATATATTTCGTCAATAATTCTAAAAATTGACTTTGACTAAACCCACGAAATAAAAACAGAGGGATATTATGAGTTTATTTTTCGGTCCTGATCAACAAAAATCGTCAAATACTGATCGTTTAGCCTTTACGTGAACCTATAAAAACTGCTATGTGAAGCAAATAGCAATCTGAAATGCTACAGGTATTAGATTGAATAAGGGATATTATGAGTTGAATGTATAAAAGATACACAAGAGTCACGGACTAGCTAATGCAGAGCTTGGTCAGTAAAGCAGGACTAAATAATTAAAGCTGAAGCTTACAAAATCATCATTGATATTTGGAATATTCAATAAATAAATAAAAATTGTAAGGGAATAAGGGATCACGTACAGGAGATGACTAGTACTGACGGTAGACGCAGATTTTGCCATGTAGATGCCGTGTGCAGTGTGCACTTTCTCAAGGAAGCGCTCTCGGTACTCAAAATATTACAAACTGAATACACATTTAGAGCAAATCAATCAAATTTCAAATGGAAATTGATGAGAGAGACTGCCCATTGCAACCAATTAAGCTGCATCCACACACTGACACACCTAAAGTAGAGCTCCTAATATTTACAGAAACACTGACATCTTCTGATCTCTGAAGCTAATGAATTAATCGAATCCAACATGCCAAGAATCTAAAAAAGCAATCCATGCATGATCAGCCAATTGATACACCTAATGATCTAAGGATAACTCTCGAGTCTTGGTAGCTATGTTTTCGTATTTACAGATTCCCAGGAGTATTTTGTCGTCGCCATCGGGAGTCAAGGGCACCTCGGGAGCCATCACCTTGAGCTTCTTCCTCTGCCTGATCCTCTCCACATTCCTATGGCGGTTGGAGTGCTCGTTGCTGCTGAACTCGGGGCTGTTGGACGGGCGGTACTCCGGGAAAAGCTTGCCCATCTTGTACCGGATGCCGCACGCGTTGCACAGCGTGCTGTTCCCGGCCGGCCCAGCCCGCCATTGCGGCGTCTCCTCCGCGCGGCAGTGGGTGCAAATCTTCAACTTCCCATCCTTGCTCGCTTGCTTCCTCTGCCGCTTCCTCCCAGCTCCTGGGCGAGTGAGGCCTTTGCCGTCGCCGTCGTTGCAGTAGCTCGGCAACACAAAGTCTTTGTCTTTGTCGTCGTTGGCACTGTCGTCATCGTGGGCGGCGGGCGCCACGAGGGAGGGCGGGAGAGCCAGGGTCCACGAGGGCCAGGCGTGCCGCCTGCGGGGGACCCGTCGGTGGTGCGGTTTCCTCAGCACAGTCCAACGCAGGTCGTCCTCCTCCTCGGGGGTATGCAGCGTATGCTCCTGTGGCTCAGGCATGCCGGACGTCGGCGAGAAGCTGCGGCACCCGGACGACGTCGGGCTGCAGGAAAGGGAGGGCGCTTGCGGCGGCGCCGGCAGCCTTACAGGCGCACTGTCGAACACGTGGCACGCGCTCCTCTCCCGGCCGCCGGGGGCGTCAGCTTCACCCAGCGCCGCCAGCGCGCCGGTGTCCGTCTCCATACCCTCTTGCGACCTCCCACTGGAGTCGCTACCATCGTCGACGACGCAACGGGTCTCCGGTAGCGAGCAGTCCAGCCGGAGGTCCTCGAAGAAACCGTCGCCGAGCATGGACACGTAGTCTATGACCTTGTCGAGCGGGTCGCCTGGCCAGCAGAGGCCGGCTCCGGGGCAGTGGCCGAGGTCGGCGCCGTCGACGAGCTCGCGGGGGACGTCATTGAGGAAGACGGACGGCGTGGGCTTCCTCATGCGGTGGCGGCTAGGGTTCCGTGTCGCATGGGAGGCGGCTACCGGCCAACGGGTTGTACGAGGGAGAGGTGGAGGACACGGAGAAGAAACAGAAAAGAAACGAAACGAGAATATCTCTATCTATACTCCGGTCGGTGGTGAAGCCTAGAAGCTTCCCCGCGTGACGTTTCCTTCTCCATTTAGCCGTGGCCACGTCAGCAGTTTTGGGGTTTTTTGGTTCGGCTTCGCTCCTCTAGGTGGGCCTCGTGCCTGGGCTGGTCACCGTTTCGTTGCCTCGTATTTAGGCCCTACGCGTCTTCTCGTGCCAAAAACAAAGACAAAGCACCACGTCTTCCTTCCCAAATTAAATCCTTGGTCTTTGTTTTCCGAAAGGCTCTACAGTTCACATGAGAGTAGGATTAAAGTCGAAACTTCGCAAGTTAAAACCAGTAGCTAGCTCACAGTTCGTTTTGAATTGAACTCGTTGTCAAACGAGTCAGATTAGAGTTTTCATGTTGGACCGTAAGCGAGTTCGAATTAAACGGGCCGAGTTTAGGAGGACTCGTTCAGCTTGTTTAACTTGGTAAAAAGAGTCGATGCCTACTACCATTCTTGACTACGTGAACAATTGTTACTGATTATTGTAGTTTATCGACTACAAATTACTCCCTCCATATCAAAATATAAGATGTTCTAACTCTTTTTGGCCCACATGACTATATATGGTTTCATCTTCTCATTGATTGTCACAATGGTCATATGTTACATGCCCAAATATTTAAAAATGATTGTACATAGAGCTATGATATTCCATGTTGACAATTTGACCGACCTAAACGAGAAAACTCACAAGTTTTGTGAGTCGAGCCGAGTTTTAATTCTGTAGAGCTAACTCGCTAGTTCACGAGGCGATCACCTCCTCCTAATCCCTTATCTCACCGCTTTTCTTGTTCTTTCTACACTTGCGCTGAGAGAGAGGATGGGAGAAGGAGCCATCCACACCTCCCAAAGTCGGTGACACCACGACTAGCCATGGCGGAGAAGGTGATGGTGAGTCTAGAACATCGACAAGCAATAGATTTAGGGGGAGGGTGTGGGGTGTGTCACCATCGTAAATGTAGCGGACCTGCACTTAAAAATTGGCAAGATCCTGTGTATAGTGCAAACCCTGGATCGATTCATTTGCACACACAGTCTAAGATGAATATCACAACAAAGTATCAATTATTACACGCGGATCCAGTACTTAGGAAAAATATCCATTACAACTTGCATAGCACGAAGCTAGCTTTGAAAGAGTAAAGCAGCGGAAAACATTATTCTTCATGGAGTCCCCATCATCTTCATGTGCCACAGGCGAACATGTTGGTTGAAGACTCGAAACCCTTAAACGAAACCTCACTCATCGTCGGAACAACCTGCAACAGGAAAAATGTTGCAACAAGGTGGGTCAGAACCATATAAAATGGAACTGGCAAGTGGCACTCTGTGGACACTTAGTGGGATAACTCTAATAACCTATATGCATATTTAGGCTGGTGGAGTTCAAGGCTGATTTGCATAAAGCAAGTTTTATCCTATCACTTTGTAAAACATTTTGCATCTGGCAAATTGGTAACACTGGTAAGCTCCAGTGAAACCGTGACAACACATGGTAAACTCTAGTGTATCAGGTGACCACACACGGTAAACTCCGGTGTGTCAGTTGACTACCTCGGGTAAACTCCGGTGAGTCCCTACAATTGGTTATCTATCAAATTTTATTATGAAATTGGAATGTTGGGATCCTCCATTCACGTCCTTGATCAGCTGCTCAGAATTGTCCGTAACCGGTGACACGGCTAAGTACTTAGTTTTGACACTCTCGAGAGGTTGTGCACGTTCACCACTAGACTTAACCAACCCAAACTATCCCCCACACTCCATTAGTGATCGGGAAAAGGTGAAGGTTAAGACGAGATCTTTCAGAAGCATTTTCCCTCCCCATACCGGCCTGACCCGTTCCACCTACAATCCAATACCACCACCTATCAAGCCGGGATGAGTCCACGCAACTTAGTTGATCAAGACAGAGTCCATATGACTAATGGCCGCACTGGAAGCAATCTTCACTTGGAGTAACATCAAATCCGTTTGATCCTGGGTGGCCGTTTACAAGTGCACCCTTAGGTGAAAACCACCATGTACCATGGCCCTGAGTAGTATACTACCCTCAGGTGAAAACCACCATGAACATGGCCCTGAGTAGCCACTCAACATAAACCAAGCAATACCAATTCCACCCAGGTGATTCATTAAACTTAGTAGAAATTTGCTTTTCATAAAACAACATTTTGCATAGCATCTCCATAATTCTACCAAGTTATAATAGGATTCTAGACCAACTAGTATAGGGGTGCTACTCTAAACAGTTTTTGCATAGCAATACTAATAACATCTAAACATGCTTAAGCAAAATACACTACTCATGCATATAGACAAAATAATAGGAATTTCATGAATGTGCCACTTGCCTTTGGAAGTTGTCGTTGCTCACACACTCTTTTCAACAAGAAACGTTGCACTCCATTCCATCTATACATAAAAATAACACAACAATAAACAAACAATTCAACAACACATAGCATACCAAACCATGCATAACAAAGTCTTCACAAAAATTTGGTTAAGGATTATCACATAATTCAATATGCAAAATAATTAATGTGATTGGGTTTAGTGTTTGCCATTTTTGGTTAAGGGATGGTCTTGAGTCAAAATGATCACACACGAATTTTGGTCAAAAAGGTTTAACACATTTTAAGACAAAGGTTGACAAAACAACATTTAAAAAAGGCTTTTAACACAAACTTAATTATTTAAGTTAAAAAATACATTAAGAAATATGGGTTTTGGTCTCTCTGGCCAGTGGCAATTATTTGTGACATTTTTCAAAAATAAACATATTAAAAGGAATTTTAGAATTTAAACTATACCAAAAATACTCAAGTTAAGTCTCTAATTTTTAAATCAGTTTAAAAGTATCCAAAAATCATTTCTAATAGTGGCTAACTATTCTACAGAACAAAAAGTTTCCAAAAATATTCTATTTGCAAAATGTGCACTTATAGATTTAAAGATATGCCAAAATTACTCAAATCACTCATTTGAAATTTGAATAATTTAAACTAAGGCAAAACTGGAAACTAACAGTGCTAAAATATTCTACAAGTCTAGGGCTTTAAAAATATATAAGTTTGTTCAATTTGGCCAAATCAATAAAAAGATCTAATGGTTTGACTATGCAGGGGCTTTTCTGGAGAAATAAATCCAGAAAGGATGGCTGACGTGGCGTGTCCTAATTGGTGGATATCGGCTGGGTTAAGTGATCTAATCTAATCCGTTGGATCTACATCTGAGGGTCGAGAACAGAAGATACCTCTTCGCTTCGTTCATCAAATCGTGGCCGTAGAAGGCAGATCGGACGGCTATGGTCACGTTGACCAAACCGTGGCGGCGGACGGTCACCGGAGGTCGACGGGACGGCAGCGACGTGGCTCGGGTGTGGACGCGTTCGTCGATCTGGAGGTCGCTGAGCTCCAGGAAGGTGACCACGGCGTGCGGAGCGACATGGCGAGGAGGATGGTGGCGACATTGATACGTCCATTTCGCATCACTATTTTATAGCATAATTTACTGTTATTCAATGATATATTTCATATTAAGAAGAGTTACTTATGTTATTTTGTCTTATTTTGCATGTTTGATGATCATTGGATAATTAACTGCCGAAGTCAGATTTCAGCTGGAAAAAGCAACGTCAAGGCACTATATTTCTGGAGCACTAAAAATATTTCCGAGAAGACAGATGTTCCTATTTTATCAGAAGATGGACTAAGCCAAAAGGGGAGGCTGAGATGGGCCAGGAGGGGCCCACACCACCCCTGGGCGCGGGCCCACCTTGGCCGCGCCCTGGCCAGGTGTGGTGCCCCTGGCCCACCTCAGGCGCTCCCCCTTCGCGTACTTCATCCCCCAGAAACCCTAAGACACGGGGAGTCCGTGAGAAAATATTCCGCCGCCTCCACGAGGCGGAAACCACAGAGAGAGAAAAGGCTCTCCGGCAGGGAGAAATCTACCGGGGAAATTCCTTCCCGGAGGGGGGAGATCATCGCCATCCTCATCGTCATCACGCTGGACTTCATCGGGATCATCATCATCATCATCTCCACCGCCATCACCACCATCACCGCTGCACCATCTCGTTCCGCTGTAACATCTAGGGCTATACCTTGTTTAGTTCATAGGGGAAACTCTCCCGGTGTTAATTACTCCTTGTGGTTGATGCTATTGAGTTTTATCGGTGAATTAAAGTATATGTTCAGATCGTTATCCATCATTATATCACCTCTGATCATGATCCATATGATGTCTCGTGAGTAGTTCGATTAGTTCTTGAGGACATGGGAGAAGTCACGCTGTTAGTAGTGGAATTATGTTGAGTAATATTTAATGGTTTGATATTTAAGTTGTGGTGTTATTCTTCTAGTGGTGTCGTGTGAACGTCGACTACATGACACTTCACCTTTATGGGCCTAGAGGAGTGCATTGTGTATTTGGTTGCTAATTGTGGGGTTGCCGGAGTGACAGAAACCTAAACCCCCGTTAGTATACCGGTGCACAAGGGAGCGTAGGATCTCAGAGTTTAAGGCTGTGGTTAGATTTATCTTAATTACTTTCTTGTAACTGCGGATGCTTGCAAGAGGTATAATCACAAGTATGTATTAGTCCAAGTAAGGGCGGTGCATTAGCATAGGTTCACCCACACAACACTTATCAAAACAATGAAGATTAATCAACTATGTGAAGCGAAAGCACTTGACTAGAATCCCGTGTGTCCTCAAGAACATTTTGTCATCATAAGTAAACCGACCGGCTTGTCCTTTGCTCTAAAAAGGATTGGGCCACTTGCTGCAATTATTATTACTGTCTTTTACTTACTCGCATTTTATTTACCTGCTATATCAAAAACCCCTAAAAACTTGTCTGCTAGCATTTACAGTGAAACCTTTACCGAAACTCCTTGTCAGCACCTTCTGCTCCTCGTTGGGTTCGACACTCTTATTTATCGAAAGTACTACGATACACCCCCTATACTTGTGGGTCATCAGACGTCGGCGTTCTACGCTTCCTCGAACGGCGATGGAGAGCGGCTGGAGTCGTGCGGGTGTCGGCGAGCTTCTGTCGAGCTCGTGCTCGACGTCCTTGTCGGAATCGAAGAAACGTGGCGGCGGCCGAGGTTAACTCCGGTGAACAAATTGGGCAGGCTGGGGCACGATTCGAGGGGGAGGGAGAGGGGAAATGGAGGGGGGCTCGAGGGCTATTTATAGGAACAAACGATGCTCGATTTGGTGAGTAATTTGCCCGCAATCAAGACAGGAAGAAACGGGCAAGTCGGGCGTGATTTCTGGCTCGAGGTTGAAGACAACGTCTCTTGACAGGTGGGTCCCACTGTCAGGGATTTTTCTTATTCTTTTCTGGTTTTCTTATTTCTTTTATATCTTTTGTTTTAAAAGTCCAAATCAACTCAAACCAGTTTCTAAAAATTTGTAAAATCAAAATCTATCTTTTAAAACTTTCAAACACACTTTTCCAAAACATTTCAAATTTGAAAAATTCAAATAATACATAAAGGTTTATTTGAACCTTTATGTCATTTATAAAATAGGATTTTATAAATTCTTTTTGAACTTAAAATCAAATCCAGAAACAAAGCATGAGTAGTATCATTCAGTATGATAAACCCAATAAAATAATTTGGTACAAAACATTTAATTCAAAATAGAGTTTGATAAATCATTTAAAAACAAATTTCCATTTATATCATGGGTTTTATAAAATCCAAATAAAATCCCACAAATACATATTTTGAAATTAACTTACTTTAAACTTATGTTCCAGATAAATATAATCAAATCAAAACAAAATTTCAAAATAGAACAAATAAACCAAAGAAAATCAGAAATATTATATAGAGCATATATAATATGCCCTTTTATGACATTTTCTCAAATATGCTTTTAAGTATAAATAAAATTCCAACTTTTCAAGTTTCAAATGCAAACAAGACAAGAAGATGATGAATGCATGCATGATTTTAAATTTTCAAATCAAAATATATATAGTTTTCAAAAAGTTTTTGATCTTTCTGAATTTTCAAATTTTTGAAAAACTTGGGATGTTACAGTAAAAGAAGAGGGTGGTAGGCAAGCTTAGAGGGAAGCTCGGGGGCGGCGAAGGACCAGCGCAGGAGACACATTGACAAGGGAGGGGAAACAGTGGCGGGCGGTGGCAGGGAGGCGAGACAGATCTTGAGTGTTGTGGCGACGCTTCTTTTCTTCCTTCTCTCTGGTGATGGAAGTGCTCTTCTCACTCCTCTTCTATGCTCTTTTTCTCTCCCTCTGTTCGACGGCTACATCAGTTGTTTGTGTGGTCACCCGTAAGTTAGGAGCGTCGCTTTGTTTCGACAGTATAATCCCATATCTTTTATTTACTTTGAAAATCTTAAAAATAAGCCAAGTGTACTGGAGTGTATATAGAGTGGCGGGCTCCTTTCTCTCTCCCCTCCATCCAACTGCCGCACCAATGTCTTTCTCCTTCAATTCTCGTCTTATCTCATCATGTTCATATTCAACATCCCATGTCTCCTCCAGTCTTGTTCCGTCGTTTTCATCCAAAGCTCTCTTGTTACTTCCACTATCGCTAGTGGTGAGGCGAGGCATGAACGATCCGACCAAGACATCTCTCTAACTCAAGGGTTGTCGATATTCCCTGTGTAGAGTGTACACACTAGTGACAACGTCCCCATTTTACCCTCCCCTTCCACCAATGTTTCGTTTTACTTTCTGACCGCCGTGTTCCTCGTCACACTATTTTCTTGTCACTATTGGATGGTGTACGGCCAGTCACTCCATAAGACCAGCGGCAAAAATAGTGTGTTGCCATTTCACATTAAATCCGTTGTCAATTGTATTTTGTACGAATATTGTAATTCATTCGATAAACCAGTTGTTATATAGAGTAAATTGAGATATTTGGCTTGATACTGTTACACGGTGGTATAAGTCAAAGGCTAATCCAAAAGCGCGCACAAATATCTATGTGTTTTAACTTAAAGTCAAAAACCATATCATATGTTTGGTATGGCTTTTATCGTATAAGACTAGCCACAATGGGGTATCATAGGTGGTATCATGCATGCCATGTTGGCAAAAAGCTGACGTGTCACTGCAATTAATGATGAGAGAGGTGATAGTGGTATCATAGGTAGATACCGTAACATAACGGATTCCAATGCAAGATGAGTCTACAACCTAATAAATGCAGTAGTATATGATACCACACATATGTTACTACCCATTGTGGCACTAGTAACATAGTCTAGTATCATATACATGATACTACTATATGATACTCTCCATTGTGACTAGTCTAAGGCAAATCCATCACCAATAATGTTATTTTTTATTGTGTTCCGAATCCTACTATAGATGGAGACATACCGGAATAAGGCATGTCTACAACTCTGTTTCGTGTCCACTAAGAAAGAGAGTTGTTTGCCCCCCATATATAGTGAGAGGTAGTCATAGAATAGAGAGAGAGATCCACCAGATCTATAGCACGTAGAGGGTTTGTCCTCTCGTGTATTGTAATACTCCTCCGATTATAGTGATACGCCTTCGTGCGTTTCGTGATTTTTTCCCGTAAGGGTTTTCCACGTAAAAATCCGTGTTCTTGTTCTTTATTTGATCTATTTTTACTGCGCAGTTTTACAACAAATGGTATCAGAGCCGAAGGTTTCAACTTCGATTTGCTGCCCCGGGAGACTCTCCACTGCGCTCCTGGGGCAGCACCGTCGCAGCGTCGTTTTGGATCAACAGCCGCAGTCTTGCGGCATCGTGCAGCTTTACCAAGGTCGAGTCATGTTCGTCGAGATCGGATCAGGAGACCGAGAGTTTCGTCGGCGCGTCCTGTGCGTCGCTTTTGTGATCCGTCCGTTGCAGTTGGATTCGGCACGTCGCGTCGTTGCGATCGTCGAGTCGCCGAGATCGCCAGCCCTGTCCTGCAGCTCTCCCGTCCGTGTGCAATATTGTCTGGTACGTTTTTCAATACGCCGTTGTATCCTATCCTCTAGTCGGTATCAAGTCCGTACGAGGTTCCTGTGGATCAATCTGGGAAGTACCAGATCGATTTGAAGCGTGCATACGATCCAAGCATCAAGTCCCTAGGCGAGAAATCCAAAGCATCAAGTCCCTAGGCGAGAAATCCAAAGCGATCAAGGAGATCAAACTTCTGCTATTTCACGTGGCTGCATGTACACGTGAAGATTAATCAAATTCTTTGATCTCCATATTGCTACGTCCACCCAACCAGCTACAAGGTGCTATCTACTCTTATTTATTGCTTCGTAAATTAATTCTATCAGGAATTGAATTTTCTATCGGCTTGTACTACTTTGTGTTCACCGATTTAATCTACTCATGGTTCCTATGAAGTACGGTGACAAAAGGTTTATCTTATGGCAAGTCAAGATGCGAGCGTTGTTGGCGCAAGCCAATTATAAGATGCACTGGTTAGTTTTCTTTTCAAGGTGGAGTTTCTTGGATTATAGTTTTGGGAGATATTATGGATGCAAATTCAAGATATTATATTGTGCAATTACATGAACACAATTCAGTTATCGAGAAAAAAAAATTATTATGGAGGAGGTGATTATTAAGCCTGTTGGTAACCAGCATATATTCTTTACTCTCCAGAGATTTTTGCTGTTATGCATGTGAAGGTTTTGGTTTGTTCGTGATGAGGATCAGTTGAGGTGCAAGGAGATTTGTTGTCTGCTAGATACTACAACATTTAGTATTGTTAAGCTTTCGGTACAATTCAGTTGTCTTTGCTCTTTCAAGAGGGGTCTATTGCAGAGTTGATGCTCCGTTGCATGTTGAGAAAGTTCCTTCATCCGACTGTTATTCTATAGGGACAGATTTTGACCATGTCATGGATTTTCATTATCGTCGGCAGTTTTGGTGTACGAGATGCCATCCGTACCATATGCTCTTGCATGAGTATTGTTTGTCGAGGTTTGTGCTTTGTGGCACGTTTAGATTCCATGAGATGAGTTCTTCACTATGTGCACCGAGATGTTGCACTATGAGCTATGCGCTCGTTCAGGCACCACAGGAGATATGATGACTTATGTCATTTGATTGATGATTGAGCAGTTTCAGTTTTTTGGAGGTCAGTGGCACAGACTCAGACTTTTATTGGGTTTTATGGGAGATCCAAGTTTTGTTTGTCTGCTTTGTTGACAGCTGTGTTGTTTTCTGGACGAACTACCGTTGATTTGCTCAATATTACTTCATGAGAAGTTTATAAGTCCTATGGACGTTCGAAGACACAAGGTTTACTTGTGCTGACTTTAATTGAGGAGTTGATGTTGTAAAGGATTCGTCTCAAGGTGGAGTGTTATTTTTTATTGTGTTCCGAATCCTACTATAGATGGAGTCCTACCGGAATAAGGCATGTCTATAACTCTGTTTCGTGTCCGCCAAGAAAGAGAGTTGTTTGCCCCCCATATATAGTGAGAGGTAGTCATAGAATAGAGAGGAGATCCACCAGATCTATAGCACGTAGAGGGTTTGTCCTCTCGTGTATTGTAATACTCCTCCGATTATAGTGATACGCCTTCGTGCGTTCCGTGGTTTTTTCCCGTAAGGGTTTTCCACGTAAAATTCCGTGTTCTTGTTCTTTATTTGATCTATTTTTACTGCGCAGTTTTACAACAAATAAGGCCAAACCAAACACATACTAGATTTGTTTTTCCTCCATACTTCAAATTTACATTATAGAGTCCATATTTTTAATATACAAAAAAATACAAGTACGAAAATACATTTTAGGCCACACTTGGATTCCCGATACCTGCCAATACGGACGGAAAAATTCACAGTCATGTCGAGGTCCCGCAAATTTCCGAAGATTTCCGTCGTATTTAAACGGGGAAAGTTAACCGGCTTCTCAAACGGAGCCATAAGGATCTGGTAAACCTGCTTTCTTTTTCCCTCACACTCAAAACAAAAAACAAATGTTATTTTATTACTCCCTCCGTTCCATATTACTTGACACTAAAATGGATGTATCTAGACTTATTTTAGTGCTAGATACATCCATTTTAAAGTCAAGTAATATGGAACGGAGGGAGTATAATTTAGAGTATCAGCTAGAGTTGCACTAACTTTTTACTCCCTCCGTTCCAAATTAGATGTCTTCCATTTGTCCACATGCGAATGTATCTAGACATGTTACAAATATAGATACAACTGCATATGGACAAATGAAAGACATCTAGTTTGAAACGGAGGGAGTAGATCATAGCTGCTAGTTGCTCTAACTAAAAGTGCTACATCGTCCTCCGGGGCCTAGAGGCAGCCGGGCCTAAATGTTTCTAAGGTGAGCGTGACGGCGGGTTCACTACCCTTAGAGCTCATCTCATGCAACGTGGAAGTTACCCTCGCGCTTCGCCTCCATGGGTTCCACACCGTGTACAAGAGGTGTAGTCGGCAATGCCACGAGCGAGCGGGGAGAGGAGCCACACATCCTTCATATCGCAGTCGGCCATGTGCATCTCGAGCACCTGCTTGCAACACCTCACCAAGGTTCGGCCACGTTCCGAGCTACCGGGCTCGATGTGTCCAAAAGTCGTAGCCCGTGATGCTACCGTGGCAGGCACGACCTCCCACTACTTTGATCTTCCCCATGCTGCCACCAGCACGAAATATTTTTTCTTAATTTTTTAGTTGGATCTAACCCAAAACTATCGCCAAACGCTCTGGCAGTACCTACCACTCGGGCGGTACCATCGGTTGGTTAAGAGTGTATAGATGAACACCCAAAATTTTCTTTTACAAAATATCATAGTAGTGTATTTGAAGACCCTGATTAAATTCATGCACCCGTCTCTGGATACTATGTTCAAGTCTACCGCCACCTAGAGGCTCCGGCATTACCGCCGCTAGAGCGTTTGACGGTTAAAAAAGGGTCAGATTTGGCTAATTTTTTTAAAAAAGTTCGCTTCAGACTAAAGTTTCGAAAAAAAGTTTGTCAAAATTGCCCACCTGCCTTCGATCGTGGCCAGTCGGCAGAAGGGTACGAGGTCTCGCTTGTACACTCTTGAAAATACGTCCCGATTAATTACGACACTGGGGTCCGCACGAGCGCGCGCAGCCGGTCGCCTTCTCCCACTCGGATACCTGCAGGCCTCCGGCTGGCAGCCGATCGATCGCGATTGCCCCGACTCGCTTTCCGATTCTTACTTCCACGATCCTTTTTATACAAACTTTGATCACAGCTACGTGCCTTTTGTAATCTCAAGCGCGATGAGCTCGGTCGTCTTCCCGTCGCGTCGGCGTTGCCGACATCGCCGTCCGCCGACGCGCCATGCATGGCAGGACGAGGCGGAGTTTGTCGACGTTGAGCTGGGATGGCGTTCGTCCGATGTCCAGCAGCCGGCGGAGGCCGCTACAGATTTGGCAGCTGCTGCGGACAACTGAAGCTAGTCGCTTTGTGGTTCAGGAACGTGATCTCTGCATGTTTTTCCTGAAGCGGAGTGGTGGTTGCTCCGAGGACTTGCTTTGTTAGTGAATCGATCACAGGCAAAGCTGTGGCTCTCTCCAATGTTCTTCTTCATCTGGTGTATGCTGAGATAGGATTTTTTTGTCTGAATCTGACCGCTAATTTCTACTATATTTACTTAGTATTGTTTGTAACAATTTGGCTCAACTCTTCGCAAAAGGTAAGAGGAATTTCGCATGTGGGCTGTGAGCCGTATGGCATTGAGGTGGTATGCGAGCGCACTATGACCCTGCGAGCGCGTGCAGCAAACTACATGTACATCACGGAAGCAGATAGTCTTGAGCGCGCTGGGTTATGTAATACACGGCAAATACCCGTGCGTTCCTATAAAATAACTGGTTTAAAGTTCTTCCGATTCAGAAACATCCTTCTAGAGAGCACATGCATCCATACAGACTCTTCGAACTCATTGCTCACATCATGCATCGAGATAGTTGCCAGATTCGTATACTTATAATAAGTTTTCCCTAAAACATTGAAACGATTAGTAATCCATCTTGAGTTTGTTTCGACGAGTTTTTCAAAAATAAATCTCATGTTTTTATTTTCAACAATATAATAGTGGCTACTAAATTAACAATGTATAGTTACCAATACATGTCTTAGACATTGTAATATTACGTAGAGCTAGAGTGAATATTCTAGTGTTCACAGTAACTAAGGGATATAATCCTTTTATTAGAAAAGTAGTATCATGCAGCCTTGATTGATTTGGATTGATTGACAGTAATCTGTCAACCAAATTATTACTTTCAGCTAAGTAGTGTGTGAACTGAGAAGTAAATGGTAACAATTTGACAACTGCAAACAAAGCAAAGTTGTCGAAACATGTGAACATAAGATGAAGACATCGTCACGAGTAAGCCAATGTCAAAATGTAACGTCAATCGGATTATTGGTTCAAAGATAAAAGTTTTTTAAAGTTTGAAATTAAAGAATATTTCATGATATCATGACTGCATGTAGTAGTATATTTTGCTGCACCGTGTAGGTTTTATTAGCTTGCTTTTCTTCTTTTGTAAATATATATAAATATATATTCCGGGCAATGTACTTACGATATTTGACAATGTCGTGACAAAATAGTTTGTTTAATTTCGATTTCTTGAATTATGATCACCATCGACTCCCCCCCCCCCCCCCCCCCCCCCCCCCCCCCCCCCCCCCCCCCCCCCCCCCCCCCCCCCCCCCCCCCCCCCCCCCCCCCCCCCCCCCCCCCCCCCCCCCCCCCCCTCTCCTCTTGTTGCCTTCCTCCTGATCGCTAGGCTCGGGAGTACTAAAGTCCAGTAATGAAAAATATTAACCACAATATTTTTTTGCATTCAAGACGCACAAGTCACCATGGTCCGGTTAGAAATATATGAACTATCAGCTCGTTACTTTTGTTCTTTGTATGCATGTTGCATATGACCATATCCAAATTTTATTTTAACATGTGTGTCACTTTTATAGAACATAGAACATGATAAGATTATGTAAAAAAACTTCAACTGACATAATTCCCGACACAATGATGTTGAAAGGAGGTTTGTACTTGATTTTTTTTGTCTTAGTGCATGTTGAATACGCATTTTATAATTTTAATTATTTACATATGTTCCAATTTTCAGAACCAAGAAGCAGTGCCGTACATATAATTGTCTTTCTTATGCATGTTGAATATGATATTTTTTTAATTTTAATTTTTTATATATGTTCCGTTTTTGCAGATCATGGAGAAGCTCGATGTTCTCGACGTTCAAATGAACTCACCGACACATCGGCCCCATGACGACGTCGTTGGAATGAAACAAAAAAAAACACATTTGTTTACTCGTGCGAATGTGTGATGGGAAAACATATTTAACTGGCGGCGTGGTAACACAAACGCAGTCAATGCAACTCGTAAATGTGTAATTGTTGTAAAAAAATACTGTACTAACGGAAATTCGAAACGGAACCCAGGTCCAGATGCTCTCTTTATCCAGACCAAGCAATTGCTCCAAGATTGGCGTCGGGCGTTGTATTCTTGGTGTATTTGCAGCAGCTGCTATAATTATGAACAGTGGCAAGGCCTACCGGCAGCTCGCATTTAAGTCCTCTGATACCGTTGGCACAAACGGAAAGCCAACGTCGGGCTAGACACCTGTCCTATGCTGCTCTCGGGTAGACAAGTCACAAGTGAGCAGCAACCCCTGCATTGATACCACATAGACACACATATGCTTGCTGAATCTTTTTCCTTGGCACCTGTTTGTTCATAAGATTTTTCGTTCTAGCGTAGAAGCAATACTAATTAACTGATCCTCTTATTACTTTGTTTCAAGTTATGAGCTTCCATCCGTCAACTCAGCTCAGCCCCTTCCACGCTAGAATGCATTACTGAGTTTGTCTGCTTGTCTGTATCTCCTAGCACATTTGTCACTCACTCACGGCCACCAACCACTGTCATGGCATTGTGCCGCTGCACTAAGCATGTAGCAACTGAAGAAATCAATATCATTTGAGTTAATCTTAGAACCCACTTAAGTCAATCGGGTCATCATACGAGCTTATTCCTTTTGTCCTTCTATATATTACATTAAAAAAGGGATGCAGCAAAAAATCCCTGAAGAATCTCAGATGACTTATGTGAACTAGTCTTGATCGATTGTCTTCGAAGATTCCTTATCCTTGGAGCTTGGAAAGAATCATGGAAACGAATTGAATCTGCACACATCCCACATTGCTTGATCACCTCCATTTCTTCGCGAATAAAGCTCTGGCTGGCAAGCTTCGGTCGATCAAGCCGGCGGGAAGTTGAGATCAAGGGAGCCTGTGTAAGGCTGTAAGCCAGGGCGTGCCCCTGCTCCCCGTCGCCGCTAGAGCTGCCGTGGAAGACCTCGCCATCGTCGTAGCACGCGCCGTCGGCCACCATGTGTGACCGCTTGGCCCGCCCAACGCCTTCCCAGACCCCGAACACCCTGAAGCACACCGGGCACTCGGACTTCTTCACCGCTTCCCGCCGTTGGCTTCATGGCAGAACCAATGACGGTGGCTACCGAGTCCATCAAGGTCGATAGGGACACCGTGCTGAACGAGGTGTAGGTATCAACGATTCCACGCCACAGGTAGTAATCCACCTGTGGCCGCCGAGCACCTTACAGGAGCTGAACACCCGGCCACACCCGCGGCACTCATAGCGGGTGTGCTTTGCCCGGCGGCAGCACGATGACCTTGCCGCGCGTTGCTTCGGCAACCCGGAATAATTGAGAGCGTAGTGGCTAGTCCTTCGCTTCCTGCTCTTCTTGATCTTGGCGTGTCCGAACAAGCTGAATCGTCCTCAGAGTTGTACGTGTAGGCGTAGCCGTTTCCTTCAGCTCCTTTGGCGCCGTCTTTCTGAGCCACTCCTTCTCCAAAGGCTCCATGTTTTTGGCGAGCTCCACATACCACATGTCTCCACTCTCCAGTGGTGTCACGGGAGAACATCAAGAGGCAGATCGCGACGTCCTCTTGCTCCTTCTTGAACCGGCAGCTCAACACCGGCGGCGCCTCCGCCTCGGTGGTGCAAGCTGCAGAAATCAAAGCCACTGCCGCCGGCACCAGTGGTTCCTCATGTACGTAGTGCCCGAACTACGAGCGCCACGACAAGAGCCCGGACCACTGCCACGGTCCAGGTAGCAGTTCGCCGTTTGTTCCAGCGGTCCACCAGCTATGCCCTGCAAATACCGACTCCTCATACGCCATTTACTGCCGCTCGTATTTGACTCATTATTGCTTCCAGCACACATCTAGAGCAAGTTTCCGTGGTCCAGATAGCGAGTGCATTTGCACCCGAGTGCCAAAACTCCATGCCCACTGTACTAATCTGTAATTAGTGGTTCTCTGTTGATCACTTAAATTTCAGACTTCTCGAAGGAGCACCTCTTACGCGCCTAGCTCAGTATCCGATCCGAGATGAACATGTACTGATTCACTAGTTGTGCTCTCTGTATGATCTTAGCCGTCCAAAATGTAAAATATGTTCACCTGGGCAACGAAAATATGAATCCCGAACGAAATCGATTTCAGCTCGGTTCTTCTCCGAGGGCGACCTGGAGTCGGACAGTACCGTGTGCAGCGTGTCTCTCCAATCTCCACCACCGGATGCAGTTTATAAATTGCCGCCTCATCTTTCTCACGAACTCAGTGCCCTAATTCCGTACACGCTGAGCACAAGTCCTGTTGGGTTTCGCTCACAGGATCATCACATTAAACTAGATGAAACGACACACTCGAAAAACTTGTGGCCAAGGGTGCGTGTCGCACCCTCTAAATCTCCTCTTTTATTTCTTGTTTTCTCGGTATATATGCAACACGACCAACCGACCTAAGCATCTAAACCTACTCGTACATGGACTCAGATACCAACCAGAGTAGTACTCAGACTTTCCTATTCTAGTCCGACTTGATCTTTGCCTAAACAAACCGACTCGTTGCATGCAAACCTAGTAGACTAAGGACTCACGTGTGCTTCAGCAATCACTAAGTCCTAAACGGACACACTAATTAACCAATTAGCCTTGTTTACTCATGGGGTATTTTTGGGGTTGGGATGTTTGGTGATTTGAGGGGATTTGGTGAATCCCTCCCTTTCACCCAATCCCACATTTCCCCACATATCCCCATTTTCCCAATTCTTCGTGTTTTACCAAATTTGGAGATGGCAGGGTATTTTGTAGTGTATTGAACTGAGGAAATTGCACATAACACCAATGTTTGGTTCTATCGTTGCATAGAACACAGAAACAAAACAATTTTGCAGCCCACACCAGTTTTTCGTCTAAAACGTTGCATCTAGCCCAAAGAACTCATTTAGAGCCTTATTACGTACCTGACATGTGAGGACACAGCTCTGTACCGTATAACACTCGTAGACTGTAAGTACAGGAGTTATTTCTTTCGTCCGAGCACCGTAAAGAAAAACATAACTAGCAACCACCACCGAGCGGACGGGAGCGGAAGCCAGGAACGACCAAGTCGAGCGCCCTGAATATCGTAATCCTGAACCAGTTTTCCTTGCAGCAATATTTGAATTCATAGAGACAATATGAAATTTATACTGGTATATTCTCGGAATTTTTTTTACTGGCATCAATGAGCGCGTTCATAATCTGGTTCTGTCTTTTTTTCTAAATATGCGATTATGGTATATGTATAATTATGAAACTGCATAATGGCAAAAATAAGCTAGGCTACTATTTTTCTTTCAGATCGAGCACTAACTTTCAGACCCAGCTGTGTATGCATGCAAGGGCTGCAGGGATACCCAGCACAAACAAGATGTATATGGCGTACAGCTACAGGTCAAGATCGGCAGAATCGATGGGTGCAGAGTCCTAGTTTCAGCAGAGAACAAGTTGCTTGTACTTTACTGAGGTAAAAGGAGAAGCGAGCAAGGCCATGGCTGATGAGGCGTACGCCGGCGCGGCGGAGATCGAGAAAACCATGATCTCCGGTGGCGTCCTTGGCAGATGACGTGCGGCGGACGCCGACAGCGACGGGAGGGGAGGAGAGGGGAAGAGCTTGGCTCATCGGGCTGAAGGCGGATGCGGAGGATGCGTCCGTGGCGGCGTCCTTGCCGCGTCCTTGGTGCCGTCGCCTCAGTCTCCGTCGTCACCTCCCGATCCAGAGAGCCCTGCGACCTCGATCCCGGAAGAAACGCGAGCCTACCCTCGCGTGTGTGGATGACGGGTCGTGAAGGGCTAATACTCGGGATTTCTCGGGATGGCCGGGAAAATACTCGGAAAAACACTGGAAGTAAACGGGCTTCTCGGATTTTGCGGGATTTGCGGGTGGGCCGGGAAATTCCCCTACGAACCCGGAAAAAACCTAGGTAGTAAACAAGGCCTAAGGAAAGATTATTACTAACAAGTCCAAGATCCGCCCGCGCATCTGCCTCTCTCTGCTCCCGTTAGTCGCCGACATGGGCGCCGCTATTGTCGAGATGGCTGCACTCCGCGACGAGTTCCTGGACTCCGTCAGCAACGAGCACGGCCGGACGGCGCGGCCGTGCGACATGGCGCTGGAGATGCGCAGGAGGGACGGCGACATGAAGAAGGCGCGCCTGCTCCTCCGCGGCGCCCTCTCCAACGTCAAGGACTACGCGTCCACTACAGGGCATGGATCGACATGGAGCTGGACACGGAGCACGGCGGCGACGGCGTCCGCGCTGCCCGGCGTCCTTCGAGGACTGGGAGACCACCCTCCACCGCGCCGCTGATGCAGCCGATGCCGATGCCAAGCGCGCTGCAGTTTTTTTTTTTTTTTGAAACAAAGGCCCTCCCGATTTCATTTATAGAAACCATTTATTACATTATCCACCACAACACGGCCACCACCAAAAACGAAACAAACCCAACATCCAGGGATAGAAAGTAACAACACAGCAACCAGAGTTCTCAACGCTAAATATGGCGAACATAAAGAGAAGCAAAACTACACGGCTAAACCCCAGCGGCGAGCAATTATCCTCCCAGTCTTGGCCTCCATGTCGCCCAGCCTCGAGTACTTCGGAATGCTTCATCAGCGACCCGCACCAGCAGCTTTGCGGCCACCTATAGCTCCATTTTTGCGTCCTCCGACCCCTGCAATTTTGCCCACCAATCAATCCAGTATCCTATTTTATGTATCACTTCCACTGGTTCATTAGGCCATTTACTTTCGAAACAAGCAAGATTCCTAGCTTTCCATAACCCCCAGAAAACAGCTGCTACCGCAACCAAACTTTTTTCATCTGTTTTTTTCTCAAAACCATCAAGCCAATTGGTCAGACAATGTTGTACATTTGTAAACTGGCATTTCATACCTGTTGCCACACTTACAACATTCCAAACATATCTAGCTAAAGGACAGTGTAAAAAGAGGTGATCTATGCTTTCATCCTGTCCACAGAATAGACAGCTTTTTTCGCAAGTACCACCTCTTTTTAGTAAAACATCCCTTGTCAAGATACTTTTCTTCAAGATCAACCACAAAAAGGTTTTAATTCTAAGTGGAATTTTTTTTTACCAGAACTTGTATGGAACATTTTCCATCGACTGCATTGCTAGATAAAATGATTTCACTGAGAATTGTTTAGAAGCATAAGAGCCAGACAAGCTTATCATCTTCCTCTGACAATCTCACTTCAGAGCAAATGTTCACTAACTTCCTCCATTCTACAAGTTTTTCACCAGTTAAATTCCTTCGAAAGGAAAGCGAATTTATTCCTGCTGTAAACACTGTAGAAACAAGAATGTTTTGATCATTCGAAACTCCAAACAGGAGTGGAAATTGTACTGAAAAACATGTATCTGAGAGCCATAAATCTTCCCAGAAACGTGTTCTTCTACCATTTCCAATTTCAAATCTGCAGCATGCTAGAAAAAGTGGTTTTATCTCCATAAGCCCTTGCCAAAAATGTGAATCACCAGGTTTCATCACACATTGTCCAAGACTGGAGTTTCTCAGATATTTTGCATGCAATATTGTTTGCCACATCCCTTGTTCATTTATCAGTTTCCAAAGCCACTTAGCAAACAAGGCAATGTTCATGAGTCCAATATCTAGGATTCCCAAACCCCTGATCTTTTGGAAGACAGACTGTTTTCCAATTCACTAAATGGTATTTTTTTCTTCTCTATTTTATCACTCCATAAAAACCCCGATCTGATTTTATCAAAATTTGTTTGCTTCCCAACAGGCATCCTGTAAAAGGTAAGCATGTACAACAAACTACCAGTAAGAGATGTGTTGATCAACAGCGTCCTGCCTGCTATAGATAAATTCTTCCCATTCCAGCACCCAAGTTTCTTCATAAGTTTTTCGCCTACCGGGTCCCATGCACTACTTTTTAGTCTAGTCTCATCTACCGGAACTCCCAAGTATTTCATAGGAAGTTCACCAACGCGACAGGTAAAGATTTCCTCGAAAGTTTTAACTCTTTCTTGAGAGATGCCCAGACAGTAAACTTCACTCTTGTGAAAGTTTATTTTCAATCCCGACATCTGCTCAAAGAGGCAAAGTATGAATTTTACATTCCTGGCTTGTTCATAGTTATCTTGAAGTAAGAGTATTGTATCGTCTGCATATTGCAGAATCGATACCCCTTTATTAATCAAATGGCTCGACAAACCACTAATTAAGCCACACTCAGTGGCTCTTTCCAACATAATTGCAAGAACATCACCAGCAAGGTCAAAGAGCAAAGGGGAGAGAGGATCCCCCTGCCTTAGCCCTTGGTGTGTACAGAAATAAGGCCCTACCTCTCCATTTACTTTAATTCCTACTTTTCCTCCGGAAACAATTTTCAGCACAAGATCATTAAATTTATGTGGGAAACCTTTCATTTCCAAGACCTGAAGAAGAAAAGGCCATTTGATTTTATCAAAGGCTTTTTCAAAATCGATCTTAAAAAGGATTCCTGCACTTTTCTTCGTGTGTATATCATTAAGCACTTCATGAAGCACAATCACACCCTCCATAATGAATCTATTCTTAAGAAAGGCAGTCTGAGTAATCTTAACAACTTTAGAGATAACTGGTGTTAACCTATTCACCAACATTTTCGTGATGATTTTAAAGACAACGTTCAGAAGACAAATGGGTCTGTATTTCTGAATTCTGTCCGCATCAGCACCTTTTGGCACCAAGGTAACCACCCCATAATTTAGTGTCAATATTAATCTTTTGATCTACAAAATCATTCACCAGTCTCAGAAGATTGGTGAACTATAGACCAAAAATATTGATAGAAGTCTGCGTTAAATCCATCAGGGCCAGCCGCCTTATTTTTTTCCATTCCAAACACTGCATTTTTTAATTCTTCCAAATTAAAACTACCAAGTAAACTCTCGGCCTCTTCCACACTAATTCTCGCCACTCCTTCTGTATTCAGGTGTATTAGACACTGTTCAGATCTACCAAATAGTTTTTTATAGAAGTCAGTGATATACTTTTTCAAGTTATCTTGACCTTCTATCACACCTTCGTCTTGGTTCAGACTCAATATTCTATTTTTCCTTCTTCTACCATTTGCTTTGCATGGTAGTATTTAGTGTTATTATCTCCTTCTAGTAATTCTTTCTCTCCCGATCTTTGCAACCACTTGACTTCTTCTTCTTTTAAAATTTTGTTAAGTTGAATCTTGCACTGTTGCATATGAGCCCAGTCATCTGCAGACAGCTCTCCGGATTCACTCAACTTATCTAAGCGATCAAAATCTTCTGCTAATTTTTTTTCTTTTTCTTTATCTCACTTTCAATATTAATATTCCATCCTTTTAGCTTCCTTCTCATATTTTGATATCTTTTCATCCAGATATCAAGGCTCGAACCTCTCCCATAATCCATTTTCCAGACTCTTTCTACAATTTCTTTCAGATCCCCTCTAAGAAACCACGTGTTTTCAAATTTGAAAAGCTTGGGGATCTTAGTCGGTTCTCTAGTTGAAATTAAAAGTGGAGTGTGGTCTGATAAATCTCTTGTCATCGCAGTTACTGTAACTAGTGGAAACTTCTCTTCCCAAGAAGGTGAGACTAACATCCTGTCCAATAATGCAAAAGTGGGATCCTTTTGATTGTTAGACCAAGTGTATTGTCTACCATTCAATTGTATTTCCAAGAGCTCCCCTTGAGATATAATCGCGTTAAAAAGAATGCTCCATCTATTTAAACCTCCAGGTTTGTTTCTGTCACTCATTCTCCTGGTGATATTAAAATCACCCGCAACAACCAACGGAACTTTAGTTTGTTTAATGATGTGCACAAGTTCTACCAGGAATTTTGCCTTCCCAGTAGGCTGAGCATCACCATATACCACAACCAGGTTCCAGGTGAAGTTTTCTAATTTGCTGTGCACCAAAAAACGTATAAAGTATTCACCTAATTCCTTTTCCAAAACGTCCATCGTATTCGAATTAACTCCCAACAAGATCCCACCTGATCTACCTTTCGCAGGAGTCCAGGCCCAATTAAACATAGTATCACCTCCGATTGACAAAAGCATTGCATCAGAGAAATCTTGCTTAATTGTTTCTTGTAAACCTATAAAGTCAATTTTATGTTTATCCATTGTTTCCCTAATGAAGTCTCTTTTGCATTTATCTCCAACTCCTCTAGGGTTCCAAATAAAACCGTTTAACATTTCAACGATTTTTCTTATTCTTTTTTCGTCTAACCATTCTCACAGGCGTCTTAACAGCATAAACCTCAGGAGAGCATTTATTTGCAAGATCCCAGAGAGCACAGCCGCATTTTCATTTATTATATTCACACTTTCCATCTCCCCCTCCATTTCTTCCTGATTTAGTGTCAACAATTCTTTTAGAATTGTATTAACTTCCTCAGGTTGAAGATGGTTGTTTTCAGGTTCCTGAACATTTGACACTTTTACTCGCTCTCCAAACACCGAAACCCTAGCTTCCTCTTGCAAACGAATAAGATCTATATTGTGTTCCACCATATCAAGAGAAATTCCTAGATCCACCCCAATAAGTCGAGCAATGTCTATCAACGTGCTATTGTCAGTGTTTAAGACAGAAGGGAAGCTATTGTTACCTTCATCTTTGTCCAGCGACTTGGCCTTCATAGCTTTTGCTTTTTCCATCATGGGGATGTCTCCTGTGTTCTTCTCTGCTAGCCGACCACTGCACCTGTTGCCCTGCTCCTCTTGTGTGTTATTCTGAGCATCATCTTGAGAGTTTGTTATTTCTTTGTCCACTAGGAAACCTCCAGTACTGTAGGCTTTAACTCGTGTGCCAAAGCTTTCAGACTGTGAGGCGTCAAAGTCAGCATCAGGCTCCGTATCAGTCAGCCTCACTCTTTCTTCCTCCGATTTTCCAGTTTCCCCTGAGTTCTCAACCATGGAAGCATCTACTTGATTTTTTTCCGTTGGTGGGAATAAAGATTTCCCCACCTTCGAAGCATTCAGCCTGATGTCCTCCTCATCTTGTGCTTTCAGGTTTGTTCCCTTTCTTCCAGAGCTAAACGAGTCCTTGTGCTTGCCGTTGTGACATGACCTGCAGTGACTAGCTGTCCTGATGGTGAAGGAACAGCATCATTTCCTTTCTGCCTTTTTGGGTCTCTCCCTGCGTCTGCTTCAGGCTGACTGTCCATAATGTCTTCGAAGTCTTGTAAAAATTCCTCTTCAGGTCTGTCCCAGCCCAATTCAACGATCTCTTCCAGCTGAAAGTAAATTCTGTAGAAGTAGAGCTTCTTTGTTGTAAGTTGAGTCCATTTCGGTATTTTCAAATGATTCACAACTCCAACCTTCAGCCTCACTTGCCCAGTTTTCTTCAGGTTTTCCATATCTGCTTCTAGGTGTACCCCAATTGTAGAACCAACTTCACATAGACCATGAAATTTTTTCAGGATTTTGGGAACTCTTTTGCTTTCACCCACACAGTGGTGAGCTTCCCTGCTGCCAGAGACTCATCAGTCCAGAGTTTGACATTGACCATGATGTTAACCTTCTTCAAAGGTACCCAGTCATACACTTCTGCTTCAGAGATCTTCGAGGCTGATGGGAACTCCACTAGGTAGGCTCCAGCAGCCACTTCTTTTGCTTTCCACACCCACCTCCAAGGATAGGTGCTAGCTAGACCCAGCTCCAACTTTTCTGCTGACATCTGAGATTCACCTCCTTCCTTGATCTTGATCAAAGCTGTGGCTTTTTCCTTCTGATTTGAGGTAATTTCTTTTGCATGTTCAGCCACAAAACAGCCTAAGCCTTCTCCTCCAAACCCAACAAAGGTTGCAACTGGCTTCCTTTGGTGAAGCCAAGCGCATTTCCCAGAGATATGTGAAATCTTGTCACAATTGACACACAGCACATCCTCTTTGCAGTCCTTCGAGGTGTGTTTCCCACTCACTCCACATCTCTGACATTGAAGCTTTTCACTGCTACCTTCAGCAATTGGTGCTGCCACAGAGCTTTTCTGAACGCAGTAGAACCACCACCAGAGCTAGCTGTCTTCGCTACATATTGCAGCTCGCCTTGTTTGTTTGGTCCACTCGCTTGCGGTATCCCAGACTCTGCTGACACAGATCGCCCTTTGATGTTGTTCTGACCATTGAAATTGCTGTTGTTCTGACCATTGAATCCTCTCTGACCTCCATAACCTACCCTGTTCTGATTCTGATTGCTATTGTTCTGACCTCTAAAATTTGGATTCTGATACTGCGGGTTGTAGTTCTGGCCCCGGTAGTTGTTGTTCTGGAAGTTACCTTGACCAAACTGACGCTGAGGGTTGTTGTTGTTGTGGAAGTTCTGGTTCTGGTTGTACCCGCCGCCGCCGCTGCCACCCGCCCCGCCTCCGCCATGGAAGCCAGAGCCCTGACCACCGCCGCCGCTGGTACCTCCCCCTCTTCCGCCTTGCATCTCCTCAACTAGCAGTATCGGGTTGCTCTCAGATTGACCTAGGTCCTTTCCTGGAACCTCGCTAACAGTGGGGATCGAGCTCCAGAGGTGAGCTAGCAATGGAGATAGGAAATTAGCTCGGGGTTGCGGATCCAGTCTACGAGGACTGGAAACCCTAGCCGGCCCTTCTCCATCTCCATCCACTCCCCTTTGGGCTCTCGTGCACTGTTTGTTCGGCCCAGTTCGGCCCAAGGTCCGAATTGAAATTCTGCTGCTGCCTACGCCTATCGTGACGTCATCCCCTGAGTTTCCAACAAGTCTCGCTGGCGATCGGGAAGGTAGATTCACTGGCGACGAGCCAGAGCTTCGTCACGGCGATCTGTCAACATCCCGTCCCATGTCTGACTCGGGGAAACCCACTCGAGGAATCCGGATAGGACGCCCGTGAACAATTTGAAACCAATCGGAACCATCATCGGAGTCGGGGGTTAAGGGAAAACCGTCAACCATCGCCGGAGTCGCAGCCGCGGCGGCGGGGATGAAAGGAGGCGCCTCCGCTGATAGCGCCGTCCTCCTGCGCACCTCCGCTCTAAGTCTCTGCTCGATCTGCTGCAGTTCCTCCTTCCTCCCCTTCTTCTGCTTGCTCCGCCGAACCCTAGCACAGCGAAGGCCGTCGGCGATGGTCGCGACCGGAGGGGTGCGAACCTCCTCGGCGAGGTCCTCGTCGGAGAACTCTGCCTCCTGCTCGCTCTGGTCCTCGCTGATCGCCCAGAACCGCCCGCGCGGGCCGTCGCCATCGCAGTCGCCTCCGCTCCTCATCGAAAATACGCTTTTCAGCGCGCTGCAGATGTCGCCAAGGACGAGCGTGTTGCCGATGCCACCAAAGACAAGCTGGCCGCCAAACTTAAGCTTGCCGCGGATGTCGCCAAGTTCGAGCGCTCCGACTACTGGTGCGCGTACATCATGTTCGAGGTCCATCACGGAACATCCAAGCTCGCGCGAAACATCGCAGAACGAGCAGTGATGGCCTGCCCGGGCGACGAATTAGTGCTTGCCATGTGCGCCAAGGTCCAGGAGATGGCGATGGCCGTAGTCGAGGAGCAGAAGAGGCGGCACAGGCTGGGGCTGATTCACGGCGCCAAGAAGTTGCTGGGGACGATCTTCGCGCCCACGTCAATGCCGTCGGCGAGCAGAGCCGCGTCTGCTTACCACAGTCCTCACGGCTGCCGCGGGGTACGAGCCGGCTCGTGAGTAGTCATCGATTGCTGCTTCGGAATTAGACCAGATTAGATTTTAGGAGTACGATGTAATTTGTTACACATAATATTTTGTTGTATTGAACTCTCGATCCACTGAGACATGGCATGTCCCCCACCTCTCCTCCCGAGCGAACCCTAGGCGCCTCCGCGCTTGCGCTGCCGGCCGGCCGGCCCGCGCCGCACCCTCCCCTCCTCCTCTCCACCCCCCCTTCATCCCGCGGCCGCGCCGCCCCCGCGGCGGCCGGTCGTGGCCTCGACCTTCTCTTGCCCGGAAGCTCCCTCTCGCCTCTCCTCTTCTACCGCCGTCGGCGTGAGCCGCCGAGCGCGGCTCGGGCGGTGCCGGCGGCGGCGGAGCTTCTCTACCTGCCGCGTGTAGGGCGTCTCGCGGGGCGACGACCTCCGGTGGCGGTGCGCTTCGGTTCGGCGGTGGTCCGGCGTGGCCCGGGTGGCCATGGTGGCGGCGGAGCAGCTGGTGGCTGCTGGGGCCGTGGTAGCCTGAGCGCGGCAGGCTGGTCGCCGGTGTGCGGCCGGCAGCGCCCTCCCGGCCCAGATCTGGGCCCCATCTGGGTCTGGGCAGGCCGCCTCGAGCGTGGTGGCGGCTCCTCTGGTGGACAGAAGAGCAGGGGTTGGTGAGGGCCTGGTGTGTCCTGGCTGTTGCATCCGGTCGGCTACCGCAGGTGGCGGTGGAGGTCGATCCCTCCCGCGTACTACTGTACTGCCATCCCTTGCCGGTGCCCCTTCTTCTCGGTCTTCCCGACCTCGAAACATGGTTCACGGTGAGACGGCGCTGGTGATTGCAAGACCGTGGTGGCGTGTGCTGGTGGGTGGCAAGTCTGGTGGCACACTTTGGAGCGTCCGGGGGTGTGGTTTCTTGGGGGTCGGGAGAAATCCCTGTCGTTCTCGACACCGACGCGGTGACGCCTACGGGTATCGCCGTCCTTCCTGAAGGGCGTCGGGTGTACCTCCTCCCAACCCCGCTGATGTACCGGGGGAAACCCTAGGACGGGTACCAGGGGTAACCCTAGTCCCGGTTCGGGCAGCAGCGTCGTCATCGTCGATTGCTTGGTACGTGGAGCGTCGAAGTGCTAGGAGCGTGGTGGAATTCTCCGGAGGGCGCATCGGTTGCGAGTCTTCTTCGTTTTCGTCGAACCGCCTTTGTCGGCGTTGTTTCTTTTCTTTTCTTCTTTTGTTTCTTTTGGGCTGGATTGTGTTGTTTGCCCTAGCAGTGGTTGTATCGGTCGGTTGCTATATTAATATAGCGGGGCGCAAGCCTGTTTCGTGGACATGGCATGTAAATCAAATATTCATCCATCTGAGATAGAGCTGTACGGAGTATAATACAAATATTTGTGTGAGTATCTTTATAATGACAATTTTGTTCAAATCTGTAACAGTTACATACTTGTATGATTAACGAGTGTTGTAGTTTCAGGATTCATCGTGTACACCCGAATGTGATGAGAATTTTAAAGCCAGTTATGCACACACGATTTCATTTTACCTTTGAAGAATCGTATATTGTCGCACGTACTTATCTGTTCATGTCAGTATGTAGGTCTGTTGGAGATTCACAATCGTATAATGCGTCGAAGCTGGTGCCGAAGCTTTGCAAACCAGTAGTAGATTTCGGGCAGTACACATGAAGTTCATGTGTTGCATGTTTTCTAAATAGGATTTACTTTCTTCGTTTACTACCATTTGAGTCTCTGAATATTGTAGAGTGAGTTGCACTACAAAGCAGAACCAAACTTTTCAGTCTATTTAAGGTGTCCGAGCAATTCCACAATGTGTATTAAGTAAAAAATGCAGGAAGAATCTTTGCAAAAAGCAAAATTGCAGAGACAAATTCCAGCAACTAAACTGCCTGCACTAAAAACTATACACCATCAAAAAATTAAAATGGGGAGCGAAGCACTGGCCTCTGCATCAAAACGATGCACAAAGCCTTATTTTATTGCAAAAGGAAGTATCAAGTATCGACTATCAAAATAAAAGTTCACAGCTCATGGGTCGCCAAAGTGTAGATAAAAATCAACCAACAAAAAAGTGGAGTACTAAACATGGAATCTTTTAGCGTGGCACCATCCACCCCGGCTGAATATAGCCAAAATAACCGCCGTCAGACGAATGTATCTAGAATCCATATGACTCCATTACTCGGCAGGTAGCAGAACGGTCCACATGAGTATCCAATATAGTGCTTTGTTGGTGACCTGAAAAAATGAAGAACTCCCGCCTTGTTAAAAACAATATCATTACGGCAATTCAAAATTGCCCAAAGAAAAGCAGAAACATCTATAGGTATTCATGCCTTTGTTTTTTTTTCAACTCCATTAAGCCAACTACTTAAAATATTGAGAATACTTGTAGGGGGAGAAATATTAAATATAAAGTCAATCAATGTCCAAAAATTACGCACAAATTAACAAGCAATAAATAAATGTTCAACAAACTCTTTTGCATCACAAAATACACACTTTTTACAGCATGTCCAACGTCTCTTTGTCAGGCTGTCTTTGGTTAATAAAACTTTTCTATTAGGAAACCATATCATAATCTTTGATTTTTAATGATACCTTAAGCCTCCACAAGTATTTACGCAAAAATCTTGTGTCCCCATTCATTAAGTCTGCATAAAAAGACTTAACCGAAAACAGTCCCATTTCTAGTTAAACGAATCAGGTTCATCCGAGAGAGAAACACTCACGAGTCTCTTCATAAGTGCAGCCACGTATCTAATTTATACCCCATAGTAGCCGTACTAAGTAGTGTGTGATTTGATAAGTAAATGGTAACAATTTGGCCATTATAAATAAAAAATTGTCAAAACATGTCAACATAACATTTAGTTTTAAAGTTATCGGCACGAGTAGTCAGAGGTTAAAACGAAACGTCAACAAAATTTTGATTCGAGAGATAATTTTTTATGTTTAAATTAAATAAATATTCATGACTGCAGGTAGTAGTATATTTTTTCATGCATGTGAAAGTAGCCGCATGCATATATTGCGGAGAGTGAGAGGAGACAAACGCTAATGCTAACATCAGGGCCCGCCCTGGAGGGTGGCAGGGTGGGCGGCCGCCCTAGGCCCCCAAAATCCAGGGGCCCCGCCCCAGGTACGTTGTAGTATAGGTACTATATTTGTATAGATACGTTAAACGTATTTAACATAACTTGTGGATGATTTGGTACAATCACAGAGAGGAGATATTCTTAAAATTTTCAGGGTTAATACTAGTGATTCGATAAACCCAGATGAGTGGGCAATTTGATATGGCAGTACCTGCGACTAATACTGGTATCTTTACATTATATTCAGATGTATATGATGTCCATATTCAGCACTAGATTAAGGGCCCCAAGTTTTAGTTTCGCCCCGGGCCCTAGAAATTTCAGGACCGGCCCTGTCTAACATTTGGCGCAACCGTGTACGTAGTACAATCCTAAAGTAGATATAGGTGTATATACTGTATGTTTTATTAGCTTGCTTTCCAGTTTTTAAATATATATGTCAAGGGAATTGTGCTTAGGATGTTTGACAATGTCACGACAAACCAAATTATTTTTATCGATTTCTTGAATATATGATCACCATCGACTCCCCCCTCCCCTCCCCTTTGCTGTTCTTTCTCCTCATAACTCGGCATTGATTCATGTTTCACACTTTATGAAACGTAACTAAACTGCAACAATGTAAATGATTAATCACACTATAAGTTCTTGCATTCAAACCGCACAAGTCACCATGGCCCAATTAGAAATATATGAGCTATAACCTCACTGCTTTTCTTCTTTCCATGCATGTTGCATATAACCATATCCAAATTTTATTTCAACATGTGTTTCACTTTTATAGATCATAGAACATAAATGGATTATGTCTATGTTTGAAAAACTTCAACTGACATAGTTTCCGACAGCATGATGTTGAAAGGAGGTTTGTGCAGAAACTTGTCCTTTTTCTCTATGCATGTTGAATATGTATCTTTAATTTTCAATATTTATATATGTTCCCTTTACATAATCAAACAAAGTTGTGCGTACATAGAATTGTCTTTTTATGCATGTTGAATATGCTTTTTAAATTTTAATTACTTATATATGTTCTGCATTTGCGGATTATGGAGGAGTTGGATCTTGTTGACGTTCAAATGAACTCACCGACACATCGACCCAGACGATATTGGGTGAATTGAACGAAAAATCACAGGGGACGTGTAAATTTTCATATGTATTATGTTTACGTGTGCGACCAAAAAATATATTTAACGGGCGGTAGTAACACAAACGCAATCAACTAGTAATGTGTAATTAGATGTTACTCTTTTTTTAAGCTTAATCCAATCTTTTTCTATTTGACTGGACAGCCCCGTTCAGAAAGTCTGGTGCTACATAAAAACTGCTACCAGTACTAGTAACGAGAGCACGTCTAGCACATAGATGTGCCAAAATTTTGATTCTCTCCTAACACTAGAAATTTAAAATCCTCAGAATCATTACAAAGGGCTTGAAGTTCTTTGAGAATATGAATTTCGGAGCTCTTGACATGGTTGACCTCCTTCCATGGCAGATTGGCAGTTGCCAGCTCAAGTTCTCGACAGTCCACCTGGAGATGAACTTTCAGAACACCACGTTTGATTGCTTCTGCTAATCCTTCCCTACATGCCAGCAATTCACTCAAGAAAGGGTCCGTTATTCCCTGCTGCAGAATGCAACTCGCAGTAATAAATTAATAAAACATCCCCATTTGTCTCTCATGATAAACCCTGAACCTGCAACTCTCCTTGCACTGTCCAGTGATCCATCTGTATTTAGCATGATCCAATCATCCTCTGCCGGACACTCCAGACTTGTTTCGGCTCAGCTGGTTTGTCCTTCAGAATAGGCAGCTCCAGGTTTGCCATGTGTTCAGAGACTAGCTCCATTGACTTCACCGGTTGATGAGCGCCTCTTAGGATTCCATGCCTACTACCTCAATATCGGAGATGAACATGTAGAGATTTACTGTTATCTTTTGATAATGGAAGCCGGTTCAGATTAAAGTCCTATGAAAAAATAAATAAATAAAGAGGATACATGAGCAGAGGGATTCTCAGATCAGGATTTCAGAGCCTTTTCCTTGCTAACTTCTTGAGCCTGTAAGTGACCTTCTCAACAACACAGGTAGGTTTGCTTTGATTCTGAGTTCCACGGGTGCTTACTGAGCATGCCAAAAAAGGAAATAGTAACATGAAGTTAGAAATGAACTGTCCCCACTAAGAAGCTTAGATAATACTATTGGATCCTTCAAGTGCAAACAAGATATTTAATCACAAGGCAACCAACCCAATTCAACTATGCCTACGCTCCCCTCGATCAGACAACTTATGGAGTTCGTGTTAGACACGAAGATTGGAACACATCTGATGTCAAAGATAAAATTTCTCCTTTTATCCTACGGAAACTATCGGTGTTCACTGTAGCACGTTTACGTAAACATCGAGGGTTTCCGTATTACGCTTGCACCTCCCAAATAAACCTGAGCGCCTAATCATCAGTAAAGTCCAGGATCTAACGACTGCACCTTTCCAATTCTATCATATCGTTATTATGACAGTTTACTTGTTGATGTTCACAAGATATGTGTTTACATTCCCTAGAATTTTCAGAACCAAATTAGAAGTACACACAAAGAAACAAAAAAGACAAATTGCATATGAATAGTGTCATCTCGTGTTTCTGTCTTCTTGTGAGACTATTCATAGTGGATTTGTCTTTTTTTTTGTTTTTCTGCGTGTATTTGGAATTTGGTTTTGTAAATTTTAGGGTTCGTAACACACATTTTACGATCACCCACATATTTATTTCATTTTTTTATAAACTTGTAAATTTGAATTTTGAGAAATGGTATCATGTTACCACTTGAGATGTGGTGTCACTGGATATGCTCCCGTTTAGCCGCTTTGACATCGGGTGAATGACGTTGCTATAAACCTTAGCGATATGTGCTTACAAGTGAATGATCTATGATAATGAGATAATAAATAAAATTTAAATGAAAACATACTCGCTACTTCCAGAATTATAATATGTTTTGGATATTTCAATGTGGACTCGGGAAGGACTGAAATGTTTGATCAGACACGCGCTGAAACACATAAAATACATGTGATTCAAAAAACTAGAATATCGTATAATTCAGAACCGAGTAGTTATTAGTGCTACTAGTAGGGTAGAGTAATTAGAATGTGGTGACAATGGAGTTGATAGCATAACTGATGACCATAGATAGAAACTGTGCTACTACTTTGACTATTTTGTAGTACATCAAGGCTTCACCTTGCTAAGAATTTCACAAATCACAAAGATCTAGCCTAATATTTGTTTGGAGCTTAAGAATTGCAAAAGCTAGAGCATATATGTATACGACTATAGGTACTCGCCTTGTTGCATGTGGTAATCAGGTAAAGACAGAACTATACATATCTAGTGCAAAGTGGATGAAATCAGACACGTACATCAGGAAAAACATCATTGTCATTAGTTTTTATGGATGAAAGGTTTATGCCGAATAACAATATCGACATATTTGGAGCTACACGGTTTTCATGCATGTTTTGGTATGTCCTTGACCATACAGCAGCCAAATGTTGTCCACACGCATAATATGTATCTTGATCTGCACCAGATATTGTAGACTGTCCATCGCAACTCTCCGACACCTATCTCACCTCAGCCTTCACCATAGCTGTTTTGAAAGACATAGTACAAAATCCCATCTCTACAGCCGTAGCTGATGATATTCTTGGCGGAGAGGGGGTGGCACAACCTCTTTGCCATGATATAATTGGTCCCCGAGGTTCACTTGTATGTTGGCTTTGATCTTCTCACCCATTTTGTCCCAAAACAAAGAAAAGATGGCCACAATATTGGATTATCATGAAAAGCATTTTGAATGCAAAAATTTCAGGATTTATTCCATAGATCTGGGCCGCGGACGAATCAAAATAACATAATTTATATTAAACTTTAATACTTCTCTATATTTTACCTTTAGCGTGTACAATATTACAAGTATATTTTTATGTGTGTTCGCATAGTTTAACCACATAACTAGAAATATTAGTTTGTGTGTTTTGTGTAATGAATATTTTGTAACAAAACCCTGTTATAGAACTTTTTACTTACAATGCATAATCTTTATAATTTATAGTTACTTATGGTAAAGATTTGTAAAAAATACAATCTAACAAATATTTTCATAGCAATTTCTAGTGTATGATCCAGTATGCATATTTATAGAACCTTGTAGATTATAAGCTTAACCAGTGACACTACTTTTTTTTTGTGGTCTGGTTTTCTATGAAATGAAAAGTTTAAAAAGTGTGCATGCTCTGTACTTGATATTGAAACACATTGGATAGTGAAATCATAGTTAAAGTTGTGTATTGTTGACCAGAAAAAATCATTAATACTTTAATTTTTTATAGTGATTATTAATAGTTTTATGAGTGTAATGGATAATATCATATTCATTACTATGCAATTACTATTTTCAGCCCTTCTCTTCTCGGGGCTCTGGCTGTCGCCCTTCTTGCATGGCCTATGGGTCCGCCGCACCGTGCCTGCATCAACCATTCCCGTGCGTCCCGTACCGACCGCGCCGAAAGAGCCCTGGATGAGCGAGCCATGCTGACCCAGCGTGGTCAGGGGGGGGGGGGGGGGGGGGGGGGGGGGGGGTCCCCGTTATCCCCAATATGGTCGCACACCAAGCTCCGTCAAAATAGTTGGGTTACATGCACTTATCTGTTACATGTGTGCTTTCTGCACTTTTAGGCAGGTCTTTAGGTAATGTTTCAAGCAGAACTTAGAAGAATGAGCTGCTACAATTCAAGAGGTGGCTGCCAGAGCAACTGATGCGGCCCTGTCCTCCCACCTACGGATCTCTGATGCTGCTGAAGATATTGACGACATGGAATAATGAGGTTGGTGTCTGTCGTTGTTTTGAAGCCAAAAGAGAGAGAAAAGTTTGTTCTAATGATCACTTTTACTCCCGGTGGAGCTTAAGAGCTGTCAAAACGTTAGTTTGCAGTTTTAGCATTGTATTTTGGTATATCATCTAAGCATTGTATTTTGGTTGTGTAAAACTATGCCAGGCCGTTTGCTCCCTCCTGTGGAGGCTAATTTTTTTTAAATAATACATTTTTTTACAGAATTTTGATGAATATTACGTGGATTGAGACTATTTTAAAAATAATACACCCTAATTTGCGGCCTGGATGATAAGCACCTATCGTCGGGGGCCAGGACGATAGGGTCGTCGTCCGTCGGCTGCATGCGCCGCAGGACCTGCTCGTCGGCGGCCAACACGATAAGCACCTATCGTCGGGGGCCAACACGATAAGCACCTATCGTCGGGGGTCAGGACGATAGGGTCTGGTCGTCGGCGCCCGGACGACTACTGCATGGCATGCTGTACCGTGCACGGCAGCTGCATGGCAGGCTGTTTTCCTGCTATTTTCGTTGCCGCGGCCGTGGTTTTTCTGCCGATTTTTCCACGCATTGTTTGTCCCTCCATCTTTCTCGTCAAAGTTTCCAGCTAGGAATGTCGGCACTCCTTTTGAAGTTTACGTCCGGTGCCATTCTCGTCAAACTACGATATGAAGGAAAGCTCGATATGTTCGCTGGTCAAATTTGTATCTATGATATGAAGCCACGCATTGTTTGTCGGCACTCCTTTTGAAGTTTACGTCCGAGTTCAATGTAGACAATAAGGAAGTGTCATTCGAGGATATTGTTACTTGTCCACCTCATCTTCGTGAGCTATCAGCGAAGCTAAGTAGGCATGGGTGGCCATCGAGAACTTGGAGGGAAATACGGGAAGAACTTCTCAGGATGCATGCTAGGTGGCTGAAGAAGAAGCCAACATATACGAGGGAGACAAATTTGACCAGCGCTATAAGATTTCCTATTTTATGGCCACTAGTAGGAATGTGCTTATAGCCACCAGCCTACCGCTGGCGGACGGCATTTGCGTCCGCCAGCGTTATTACCGCTGGCGGGCGGTTTTCCGTGCCCGCCACTGGTTCTACACGTACCGCTGGCGGACGTCCCACGGTGTCCGCCAGCGGTAGTAGCAGGCATGTTCGAGGAGGCAGGGCTAACTACCGCTGGCGGACGACCGCGGTGCCCGCCAGTGGTAGTAAACTTACCGCTGGCGGGCGGTTTATCGAGCCCGCCAGCGGTAGTTGGCTCGGCTGAGCCCATTTTTTTTTTAAAAAGTCAGGTTACCGCTGGCGGGCACGCCAAACCGTCCGCCAGCGGTAATTATAGTACCGCTGGCGGGCACAAATAGTGCCCGCTAGCGGTAACCTAAGTACGCTATTTTGACCATTTTTTCAAAAAAAATCAAATAAAGTGAAAATACTCAAAAAATGAAATCCTGTGGCATAGTTTGTGATAATGTGCCCATATTTGACACATAGGTGTACATTGGTATGGCAAACAATATTGCAGAACTGAGTTTTTCCAAATTATTTCTATAAATATCATTTTTTATTTTTTAAATATCAAAAATGACTTTTTTTTGTGAAGCAAGTACAACAAATATGGTGCAAAATGACACCCATCCAATGTCCACACAAAGTAGACCATATTTTATGGATAATACAGAAATATTAGTAATTTTCTCAGTTTCTACCTAATTTCACTATTTAAACGACTTTATGCCGATTTTCCGAAAGTAATTCAAATTTGAATTACAAGTGTGTGATAGTTTGCTCTGAAAATTTTACAAAAATCATTTTAAGGTATACAAGTAGTGGTTATATCACAAAACCATCGATAGTTTTGAAAAATTCGACCCATTTCGACGAATAGCCATGATGGCCATTTTGACCATTTTTTCAAAAAAATCAAATAAAGTGAAAAAATACTCAAAAAATGAAATCCTTTGGCATGGAGTCCTCTTATGTGTAGTAGTTGATAAGAAAAATGATAAACTTGAGCTTTTGCAAAGTTTCCAAAAAACTTCTTCACAAAAAGATCAATCATCTTGAAACTTATAGATGTTTATACATGAAAGATTTTTTTGTGAAGATTTTTTTGAACAATTTGTCCAAAATCAAGTTTATCATTTTTTCACAGCAACTAGTACACATAAAAGGACTCCATGCCATAGGATATCTTTTTTTGAGGGTTTTTTTCACTTTATTTGATTTTTTTCGAAAAACGGACAAAATGGCCACCATGACTATTCATCGAAAGAGATCAAATTCTTTAAAATTATCGATATTTCTGTGATATAAACACTAGTTGTGTACCTTAAAATAATTTTAAAAAAAATTTCAGACCAAACTATCAAACACTTGTAGTTCAAATTTGGATTAATTTCGAAAAATACACATTAACTCATTTAACAAGGCGAAATTAGATAGAAATCAAGAAAATTCCTAATGCTTGGGGATGGACTTTCAAATGTGGATTACTCCTTGTGATAATTAGATGGGTGCCATTTGGCACCATATTTTTGGTACTTGGTTCAAAAAAAAAGTCAATTTTTTCACTTAGAAAAAGGAAAAGGATATTTATAAAAATAACTTGTAAAATCCCTTTGGAACCATGGTTTTCTATACCAAGACACACCTATTTGAAATGCACACCATTGCTTCCTATACCAAAATATAATGGCGGGAGAAAAAGGCGGAAAAAACTACGGTCTATAATGTGTTTTGAAATTGACACTCAAGTATTTGATTTCTTTTAAATACACACATGTGTTTGAAATGTGTTTTGAAATGCAAAAAAGTATTAGATAAAGGAAAACAAAAACACAAAACAAAACGGTGGTGAATTCTGATGAAAAGTCCACACGCGAGCAGAGCCAATCAGGAGCGAGTACCATGGTTCCCACGGATTGTGTGTTTCTTTGGAATACCGTGAGCCGTTGGATCAATCCTCTCCTCTCTCTCTCACTTAATCTCACGAGGCAACCCACGCACACCAAGCACGCACCCACCACACACCACGCCACACACCACGCACACCAGGCACGCACGCATCTCACGTACGAGTCCCTTATCCCTTTCTCTGTTGCATGCGTACCAGATCCGCCGCCGCACGCCGGGTTCCCTGCCGCCGTCCATCTGCTGGTCTCGTGATGTTGGTCGTCGCCCAGCTCGTCTTCCTCGCGAAGGCCAAGGGTGGCCGCCGTCCATCTGCTGGTCCTCGCCCACCTGCTGCTGGTCTCGAGCTGCTGGTCCTCACCGTCGGCCGCCCGCGCGTCGCCGCGGTCGCGCACCAGGAGCGCCAGCACGGCCCGCCGTCGGCCGTCCGTGCGTCGCCGCGGTCGCGCACCAGGAGCGCCAGCACGGCCCGCCGCCGCCCGCCCACGCGTCGCGGCACGACACCTCCACGACGGCGACCATGGCCTCATCTTCCTCCTCGTCCTCCCGTTCTCGCGGTGAGGCCCTCCTTCACCGACGTCCTCGCGTGTGCCTGCTGCTCTGGGAGCTCGACGCTGATGGACCGGCGGCGGCGGCGCGTCAGAGGAGATCCAGATGGGCGGTGGAGGGGCCAGCTCGCCGGCGGCAGCAGGCCCAGCTCGACGGCGGCGCGTCTGAGATCGAGATGGGCGGATGGGCTGCGTCTAGAGGACCTAGATGCAATTTTGTTTCTATTTTTTTAATTCCTAATAAGTTACCGCTGGCGGACGCTTGCCCGCCACGCTGTGGCATATACCGCTGGCGGGCGCTATGGGATGCCCGCCAGCGGTAACAACCCTTACCGCTGGCGGACGGCTGCCCGCCAACGGTATATATTACCACTGGCGTAGTGATCGCTGGCGGGCGCTCGCCCGCCAGCGGTAGACCATTTCCGTCCGCCAGCGGTAGGCCTTTTCCTACTAGTGGGCTCGAGGAGAGCGAGGATGAAGATGATATCTTCATGCCGAGTGAAGCGAGCAAGAAAGCTGCAGCAGCGGCGGCGGCGGCGTCGTCGAAGGGCAAGGGTGCTGCGTCGTCGATGGACAAGGGTGAAGCATCGTCGAAGGGGAAGAGTGATGCGTCATCGAAAGGCAAGAGTGATGCGGGAGGCTGCGTCGATGGTAGATGACTTTTCTTTTTCTAATTTGCAGAGTACCATGTATCTTTAATTTATGTTGTGTTGTTGCTACTACCGATAATTTGCAATGTTTGTTTAATGAAGGAGAAAATATTATCTGGACTAGAGTAGTACGACTGATAGAAGTTCGCATGCATAGATAGATATGTCTAGTTTTACATACATATAAAAAGCTCTCATACATAGATAGGTAGACATGTCTCTACAAGTGTCAGCCACGCCGTCTGCCACGACGCGGAGGTGGTGGATTCAGCGGCGTCCAACCTAACCTGTGGGGTGGCCGAACGTCACGTGCAGGAATCAGGGACTCGTCGTGCTCCTGCTGTGTCTCCTGTGTGGGCTGTGGTGGAGGAGTGTTGTACATGCCCATCCAATCGCCGTGATGGCTGTACGCTTCCGGCTCACTCTCCCACGGGGATCCAGACGACTGTTGGCCGGACATAGAAACTGATATCCTGATAGAGGGAACATAAAAACTTAGTAGACGAAATTGTACCATGATTAATATCGAAAACAAGAGATAACAAAATACATACCCTGTGGCTGGGGTGGTGGACGAAGAATGAAGCCCGAATTGGGCTCTGCTGCTGCTGCCACGACGAACCTCCAGCCTGGTCAGGAGGCGGTGGTCTGGGCGTAGGCTGCGTAGGTAGACGTGGTCGCGGCTGGTGTCGGTGTCGCTGCGGCTGCTCAGGAGTGTGCTGGGGCTGCGGCTGGGCTGCTGGGAAGGACGAGGTGGCCGCGTTGCTGCATGACGCGGATCAACATCGGAACGTGTGCAAGTGATCACCTCGTAGATACCTCGGAGCCTCTCCAAGCGCCGCACCCAAGAGTAATGCGGCGGGCGCTCAAGTAGTGGTCCGCTCGAAAGCGAACGAGCGTAGGTAGCCACATCAGTCTGCAGCTCGTGTGTCAACTGGGCCTGTAATTTGGACAAGAATTTTTAATGAAACGTAGGTGAAGCATACTGGCCTGCATTCGATAGGGGGAATGAACTTACGGCGTACTGTCTGGTGCCTGCAGTAGACTGGCTTGGATACATATCCCACGTAGAAGGGGCCGGTGTCGCCTCAGGGTGCTCATGATGCACGATGCGCACTCGTGTCGAGGTGCTATAAACCGCTAAATAGGAATCGAACAGTGCCGGATCAAACTCGAGAGTCTCCACCCAGACTCGTGCGTGGCACTGTGCCACTCTGCCTCGTACGGCTGAAGCCTCTGAAGCCACTGTTGCCTGGTCCTGTTGGTTCCTTTTCTTGAGAACCTACATTTGTGATGTGTGCTCGTCATTTAACTAGCTGTAACATGTGGAAAAGTTTGGAACGCATAGAAATACATACCCGTGAATGATGGGTGGGACGGGATTTCCGTTGGCGGAGGAAGTGCAAGTTGTCGAAGACCAAATTGCCTCATAACCCGCTGCTGGCCATCTCCTCCACGAATACATCGAAGATGATCTTCGATTTTGTCATCCAGTAGTCACGATCTCTCGTGCAGAGCGTGGAGATACCACCCGGGTATTTAGCGTGCATAGCAGCCTCCGTGTACGGCTGCCAGATAACCGCACCCTCGCTCAAGTAGTCAAACTGCTCGGTGAAAGCCTCGTAGCAATTCCGCATGTTATCTTGAGCATAGCGTCTCTGCAGGAAACAAAATTAGTGACATCACATGTGTAATGAAACAGGCATGCAATACGTTAAATTGTGATGTGTACACATACCGAACGACGCGTCCACAGTGTACCGAAAGTAGGCATGTCTATCTCTCAGCGTCTAACAACGGGGTCACCGGGTAAGCCTGCTCAGCTCGTACGTCTGGTCGTCCGATAGGGAACCTCTCCCACGACCAGAGCTGCAACAATATAGGACATCCAAGCAGACCTGCATTTGGCGCAATAAGTTGGCACCCGTTGCACATACCTCGGTAGGTAGCAGCTAACACAGCAGACCCCCAACTCCTCTGCGCGATTTGCCCTCGCTCTGTGGCTTCCGCGATCTCACGTGCAATAGGGATGTACCTCGCGCTGATAGTGCTGACATGGTTCTCAGTGAACATAACCTTTCCGAGCAGCCACATGATGTATGCCTCCAGGCTCCGAGTGATCTGTGTCCCATTGAGTGGGATGGCTGGATACCCCGGAAATTTCTGTATCTGTATGTAGCGAAGAAAGTACGTGAGAAATGAGAAAGATCATGTTAGGTAAAACATTTTAAAAATCTAAACTAACCTGAAAATCGAGCAACCACTCAAGCTTGGGTCCGTGATCCTCCGACCCAAATGGCCCAGCGGCGGATTAATACCCTGAAAACGCTCGGCCATAGCTTGCTCCCAATTAGCCGGAGCCTCCAACGGTCCTATGGGCGTGCCCGCCAAAGGCAGACCCAACAAGAAAGACACATCCTCCAGTGTGGGCGCCATCTCACCCCAACGAAAGTGAAACGTGTGCGTCTCGGGCCTCCATCTGTCAACTAAGCAAGTGAGCAGGGAGTGGTCAATCTTTAGGCGTAAAGACTGAGGTGTGCCTCAACTAGCCGCGCCAACGGTAAAAGCCCGGCCCACTTCAACCTGTTTGTACAAAATAACATACATGTTTAGTTTACGGGTATAGTGTCTCAACATGTACAAAATGTGTAATCAGAACTTAATTTGAACACATACCTATCAACCCAAGCAGGGTGTATCTGCCAGTTTTCCCTAGGTCCGCGAGTGATGAGGGTTTCGAGCCTACGTTCCTGCAATATCCTAGCACGATGCTTCCTATCCACGGCCTCATTAATCAAGTATACCCTCTCCATTCCTGCAAAATTTAAAACATACACTCAGTACGAAAGTACATAATTCCACACATATTACAAATTTAAAATACAGTGCCACATTCAGTACGAATAAAACATAATTCCACACATATTACAAATTAGAGTGCCACACTTAGTACAAATAGAGTCAAAGTTCTAAACTTATTACAAATTTAAAACATAATGCCACACTTAGTACGAATAGAGACATAGTTCCACACATATTACAAATTTAAAACATAATACGACCAGCTCTAGTTTCTTCCGCTCTCGCTTCCTCGCTGGTTCCCTCGACCACTAGTAGCAGCTTCGCCAGTCCCGAATCGTGGACAATTGTCGTCCTTGTGGCCAAACGCGTTGCAGAGAAAACACTGCCTAGTAGGGCCTCCGGCTTCAGATTGATCCATATCATTACGGATGCGCTTGCACTGGCGTCGCCCTCTACCAGTACGCATTAGTCTTGGGTCAGGGATGTACTGCCTTTCCGCAGGATCAACAATGTTGAAATTACCCATGGCGCGAAATCCAACCATCTCACCTGTCCAGGTATTGAGGACAGACTCTTTCAGGAAATATGGAGACACAAACGAGATGGCGGCCAACCCAATCTGCCCGCAAGCAGCAAGTACATGTGAGCAAGGGAGGTGAAGCAACTTTGGTTTGTTGCATGTGCACTCACATGTTGGCCAGGCTTCATCTCCAATTCTCACTTCATGCGTCCTCATAACATTTCCACAGCCAAACTTGTCATACGGTAAGCGCACCTCGAACCTCCTTTCTTGATTTCCGATGGCGATGACAGTGTGATTCCGAGCCTTTGCCATCTTCTCATCCATGTACTTCATAATCTTTTCACAGTAAGGCGTGTTAGGGTTGTTCACAATATGCAAATGAGCTTTTTGGCGTCTATCTCTAAAATACTTCACGGTGCCCTGAAAATACCCTCCACAATGGCTGTCAGAGGCAAAGCCCGGTTGCCTCGTAGCACAAAGTTGTATGTTTCAGCGAGATTGGTAGTCATGACGCCGTACCTAGCTCCATGAGTGTCGTGCAGCAAAGACCACCTCTCAAGAGGCTCGTGCTCTATCCACTGCTGAAAGTTTTTAATCAGTCTCCCAGCCTTTCTCCTAACCCCAGGCGGATCAAATCCTGGCAAGTCACAAAGCCCAACGGGTACATCCTCCGCTGGTGGAGGTCCTGCTGCTGCCTGTTGCGCTACAAGTTGTGCATGTGCTGCCACGGCTGCATTCCGTGCAAGTTTCCTCTGCTTAACATGTCTGTTAGTGAACTTATCAAGCATCCCACGTACGTAATTATACTTCCATGTCTGGTTCTGCTTGCAGAGTTTTTTGAATAAATTCATCAGATCCTTGTTTCTGAATTGCGAGAAAAAATTGGCCCCAAGATGGCGCATGCACCAACGGCTCTGCAAGTCCACCCAAGGCGTTTCTTCCTCTGGCCCAGGATTTGTGAGTGCCTTGATGGCATTGAGTATACCTGCATGCCTGTCATGAAGGATGCACACATTCGGCTTATCCTTCACTACTGCAATTTTTAGCTGTCTGAAGAACCATGTCCAACTTGCAGTATTCTCGCTCTCCACAAAAGCAAAAGCGAGCGGCACGATCTGATTGTTGCCGTCCTGACCAATGGCGGTCAAAATCTGCCCTTTGTACTTGCCAGTGAGAAAAGTTCCATCAACACAAATCACTGGCCGACAATGACTGAAAGCTTCGATGCATACACCGAAAGAGAAGAACAAACGATGCAACACTTTCACATTTGGGAACTCTTGCATATAGAAGTGTTGGACGTCCACATGGGTGCCTGGATTACGGGCCTGCAATGTATGAAGGAGCCGAACAACTGAGTCATATGAGTCCATAAAAGAACCAAATCTGATCTCAAGCGCCCTCTGCTTAGCCCTCCAAGCCTTGCCATAAGAAATTGTGTACTTAAACCTGGTCAACACTTTTTGCACAATGGCCTTAACGTCCACATCTTTGCCCACCACTAACTCCGAGTAAAGCAACCGAGCAAGAAGGGTGGACGAAATATTGGCATGATCTTTAGGTATGGTTTGAAGTTTACATGTGTGCTGTACCACGTCACTGACCTTCCAGTTTAGCCCAAACATAGGGAGATAGCCATGCACCCTCGCTGGACAGCTCGGTACCTGGCATTCCATTGTCAGATATTTCTTACTAGACACCTTTGTTCTGAAAACCCTCGCCGTCGACATTGCCCACTTAATGATCGCGTCCTGCAAATGTTGCTTGTCAGGATAGAGAGCACCAACGGCAATATTATTCTCGTGATATTGCCATGCAGAATCATGACCATCATTCACGGTCATCGCAGAAGTATAGTCATGATTCCATGACGCTGGATTTGGCACCTCCAGCTCGTCATCTGACTCGTCGGAATCATCGGCGTCAGCACTATCACCATCCGTATCTTCCTCTTCCATCTGGTTCTGCATATGCCCAAATTGATCGTCCGCATCTGCCTCACCAGTATAATCATCCTCCGCATTAGCCTGACTGTTCTCGCCGGACTCGTAACCGCCGCCTCCAACATCTCCTGACTGGCTATAATCATGTTCTTCAGTATGCATCTCTTGACTGCTCTGCCCAGGTTCATGACCACCCTCCCCGACATATGAATTCACTTCCTTCGCGACAGGAAGCAGAAGGGCGACTGGGTTTGTGCCCCTGGTTTCACAGGCTTGCAGCCAGCGCACCCACTGAGAGGTCCGATCTATCGGCCTCAGATAGAAGAATATGTCTGCCCTTGACCTTGACTTCGACCACAATGCATGCACACCAACGGTGTCTGTTTCAGGATTAAGCCCTAAACATCCTGCCAACCAGTTTTCACTGACTAATCGACCATGTCTGTGGGGAATTAAGTTCCAACTCCGAGTTCTGAAACTGACTCAAATCTGCCCCCAATTCATTTGTTAACACAGTACCATCACCGTAGTAGAACGTACACTTCACTACATCAGACATCTCTGTTCGCCTAGAAAAATATTAAGTACCATCGATTAATAATAATAACCCGAACAACTACTTAGTATCGCACGATAAAATTGATACCGACTCTCCGAAAAAATAACTGCCGAGCACCACTAAATATATATACCGAACGCTTGCACTAATTACGAACCACTAAATAATAGCAACTACGAGATTCTCGACGGCACGACCTACTAAATAATACCGCACGACAACCTAACTATTAACGCAAATCTAATTGATCTAAACCCTAATTATCTACATAACACCGAATTAGCAAAACAACACTTACCCTTGAAGCGTGACTCGATTCACCGGAACAACACCACCACCACCTCACCGGCAGAAGAAGCAGCACCTCACCATCACAACCACCACGACCACCACCACCATGAGCACCACATCTCCACCATCCCTCCAAAATACCACCACCAAATCGCCTCCCCTAACTATCCCATGAGGATATGGATGTTGCCCTTGCTCCCTAGCACCTCTAATATGCTCTAAAATGGAGTTTCTGTGGTTGATTGGATGAAATCGGGAGAGAGTCGCCGGAGGAGGAAGAATAGCAGAGAGGAAACGCGAGGAAGAAGAAAGAAACGGGCGTGGCCTTTAGCCAGCGACTTATCGTCGGCGGCCCAGATGATAGGGCCTGTAATCGGCGACGTGGACGATTACCGTCCACTCGAGGATGAGTGGCTCGTCGTCCGCGTGGGCTGGCCCAGCCACACCCCTGTCGTCTGCGGCGAAAGCGATAAGGGCTTATCGTCCTGGCCCCCGACGATAGGTGCTTACCATCCAGGCCGCAAATTAGGGTGTATTATTTTTGAAATAGTCTCAATCCGCGTAATATTCATCAAAATTCTGTAAAAAAATGTATTATTTAAAAAAAATTAGCCCTGTGGAGGGGCGTTCCCTTTTATTTCCTTCTTTCTCTGTATTTGGGTTGAACTAGACTTTGTTCTGTCATCATTTGACAGTGAAACCCGGCTTAAGGCTGATGTCATATGGATTTTTTTCGGAACAAAGAGGATACATGAGCAACAGATTCTCAGATCAAGATTTCATGCCTTTTCCTTGGCTAACTTCTTGAGCCCGATAGAGACCTTCTCAACAACACATAGGTAGTCTTGCTTTGATTCAGAGTTTTGCGCGGAGATATAACAGTTTCCATGAGGTAGTCACTGAGCATGTCAAAAAGGTAAATAGTGACATAATTTTTTTATCTGGGGAAATAGTAACATAGATCCTTCACGTGCAAACAAGATATTTAATCACTAGGCAACCAATTCAACTATGCCTATCTATACAAGTAATATTAGAATAGATTGCTCAATTGAACATCATATTATAATGTTTTATTTACTGAAATGTGTTACGTGAATTAGAAAGGAATAAATAGGGCGTTGCAACAAAAGAGTTTCTTTTTTAATCCACCGTCTTTTCAACAAACTCAATCGATGTCGGTCAAAATTAATGAAAGTTCGTTGGCGGAGTCCTACACGTCGCTAATGTCGGAGAGAACGATTATGAGTTTGAACAACGTGGATTTATCTCCCGTTGCAACGCACGGGCATTTTTCCTTGTACAGTCTAAAGTGCAACAACTCAAGAATACGCTCCCCTCGATCAGACTTACGAGTTCGTGTCAGACACGAAGATTGGACACATTTTGATGTCAAAGATGGAATTTGTTCTTTTATTCTACGGAAACCATCGGTGTTCACTGTAGCACGTTTGCAGTAGTACAGTACAAGCGTTCACCGCGCCCAAACGTCCACGCCAATCGGGTTTACGTAAACACCGAGGGGTGGCGTATTCCGCCAGCACCTCCCATATAAACCCTACATCTCGAGCAACGGCGGGAACGCCCAATTCCACTTCCCCGCCTTCCCCACTCCCCATTCCCCACCCAGTCTCCGGCGATGAGCTCCGGCGGCAAGCGGCGGGCCGCGCCTCCCGCAGCGCCCTCCGCGGCGGCGGCGAAGCGGGCCCACTCCACGCCGCCAGGCGCCCCGCAGCCGCCTCCGCCGCCGGAGGAGGAGGATATGATGGACGAGGACGTGTTCCTGGACGAGGCTATCATGGAGGAGGACGAGGCGGCGCTGCTGCTGCTCGACCGCGACGAGGCCCTCGCCTCCCGCCTCTCCAGGTGGAAGCGCCCGGCCCTGCCCGCCGACCTCGTCTCGGTTGCTCCCGCTCCGTCGGTACGGCCCCCCTTCACTCCAACCGCTCTTATTCGATTTCGATCTCCAGTTAGAGTTAGTTCATTTCTGTATGGAAGATGTAATCTGGAGCGGATGTCAGTTGGATAGGTTTTTTTTTGCTCCAGAATGTTGCTCTAATTAACTAGATTTGATGAAAACCGGACTTGGGCACTGCGGTCCGAACTTTCGAGCTTGGCGATTTAGTGCCATTTGGGGGCAAACTAAGTTGTTAGCGGTTGGCTCTAACAACTTATTTTTTGTTTTGGATGAAGATTGACCTATTTAATGTGCCTGCTGAACTGGCTTTGCACTCGGTTGGATAGGGTTTTGGTGTTTTTTCCCCCTCCAGAATGTTGCTTTAATTAACTTGATTTTGGTGATAACTGGACCCGGGAACTCTGGTGTTCTCGTAACCCAAGCAATTTGGCGCAGATGCGTGGGATTTTTAATTCTAAATGTAGCAGTCCGAACTTTAGAGCTTGGCGATTTAGCTTAATTTCGGCAAATAAGTTCCTCTTTTTTTGTAGGCGTCGATTTTGTCCTGGTTGTGTTGCTGGCAAATTAGATGGATCTCAGAATCATTACCATTTTGGAGTTTGGATAGATACACGGGACTGCATGTGTGTGATTGATTTGGTTTCTATAAACAATATAAAGCTTAAAGCTTATGAAATGGGTTGTGAAGTTGTCCCTTTCCCTTAAAAAGGCCATGACCTCCATGCATTTTGCACACTTTAATTTCTGTAATATGTGTTCGGTACATGGGGACAAAAGAGGAAATATGTCATGCAATGATTTTTGTAAGGGTTGCTTGTCATAGCACATTTAGCCTCCTAGCTGTTCTGTTAAACTAAATTGAATAAAGATTTATGTTGGCTTATTGCTTTATCTCATTCTTCCATTTTGTTGTATTTTCTAGCTTTTCAGCAGCTGGACATAGATTATGTTATTGGTGAGAGCCATAAAGAATTTCTTCCCAGATCTTCCGGCCCTGCAGCTATAATCAGGATTTTTGGTGTCACAAGAAAGGTTATATATTTATGTTAAAATAAGTTTTCTTTATCATGTGGCTTCTGTTGATGTTTGAGCTTACCATACTTTTATCAGGTCACAGTGTGTGCTGTCAGGTTCATGGGTTTGAACCATATTTCTACATCAGCTGCCCATCAGGGATGGGTCCTGATGATATTTCACGCTTCCAACAAATACTAGAGGTTTCTTCTTTTAACCCGTTTTTAAGTCGACCCTTATGCTCAAACAAGGTACTTTGGCGGTACATTCTTTCTTATGCATTCTTCACAATATACTACAGGTGAGGATGAAGGAATCAAATAGGAGTAGCAATGTGCCAAAGTTTGTGAAGAGAGTTGAACTTCTGCAGAAGCAGACAATTATGCATTACCAAACACAAAAATCTCAGTCTTTCCTCAAGATAGTAGTCGCCCTACCTACAATGGTAGCTAGTTGTCGCGGTCAGTGCTAGTTTAAGAGCATACCTTTTTTTTCGTTATTGTTGATTGACCTCACTACCTCTGTTGTCTAATGAATAAACCTGTATAGCCTAAAGAACATTTTCAGTTTGGTAATGAATTAGTGTTTGATTTATGATCTTTACTTCGTTCCCACCTTTTCTGATTTTCCAAGAGGATGTAACTAGCAGCATCATCACATTTTTCTGGCTTACCGCAACTTGCATATGTTTTTGCATTGTAGGCATCCTTGAAAGGGGCATAACGATTGAAGGCCTTGGCTCAAAGAGTTTTCTGACATATGAAAGCAACATTCTTTTGCCCTTCGTTTTATGATTGATTGCAACATTGTTGGTGGCAATTGGCTTGAAGTTCCTGCTGGGAAGTATAGGAAAGCAACTCGCATATGTCCCATTGTCAGCTGGAGTTGGATTGCCTGTATCCTCCATACTGAATTGAATGCCTTCATCCCTATTCCTAAATCATGATACTATTATATTTTTTCCTTAAGTCGACCAACAGATACTCAGATTTGGTAAGCCATGCTGCTGAAGGGGAATACTCTAAGATGGCCCCTTCCGCATACTAAGTTTTGACATCGAATGTGCTGGTCGGAAAGGGCACTTCCCAGAACCAACTCATGATCCTGTTATTCAGGTTTATTTCATTATCTTTGTATTCTGATATTTGCTTCCACTTAGTTTCAATTTATGTGCTTAATGTCTTGACTCGCTTTTTTGGATTAAAATAGATAGCTAATTTGCTCACGCTTCAAGGAGAAGCCCAGCCTTTTGTACGAAATGTCATGACCCTTAAATCGTGCTCTCCCTTGTTGGAGTTGATGTAATGTCATTTGACACAGAGAGAGATATTCTACTTGCTTGGAGGGTGAGTGATGCCACATTCTGAGTTCAGAACCTCAATTCTTTTTTGATCAATTACTGTAAATAGATATAACCTGTATTCATGCTAAAAACTTGTCCTTGTTTGATGGTTTCTTTGTATCTACAGTTTGCATTTACTTCTTTGAATTATGTTCTTCTAGACTCAAATATGTTGTTTGATGGTAGACATGTAACTCGATTAAGAACAACCTTGTTCTGCTTCGTTATTCTGCAGGATTTAATACGTGAGGCGGATCCTGATATTATAATTGGATATAATATCTGCAAATTTGATCTTCCTTATCTCATTGAGGTATAGTAACTTCTGTAAAGCTTACACATTCTTAATCTTTGGCCAACCTGGGAAATATCTATATGTTAATCCACTATGGTTTCGCACATTTGCAGAGAGCTGAAGTTCTTAAGATAGCGGAGTTTCCGCTGCTTGGTCGAATCAGAAATAGTCGTGTCCGTGTCCGTGATACTACCTTCAACTCAAGGTTACTTTTTAGTGTTAGTCCTTGTGCATTTTATATTTTTTCTTTCTTGTCCATGCAAATATGCCCATAGTGTGTCATAAACAACTAATTGTTCAAAATATATTTTGGTAGTAAATTTATGGTCAAATAGCCGTGCAATAACCCGAGTTTTGTTTGGTTCTTTCAGTGAGCCATCATGTTGCTGCATCTTTTATATATTTTCCTTGCGTGCTCACATATGCAGCCTATGGTTATTTAATTCTGGTGATGCATAATTTCTGATTGCAGATTTAGCGATTTATGATCTGATTTAGCTGAAATTGTGCTAATCATGGTCATTTTGACGCAAACAGGACATAGTGTTCCTAGTTCAGAAGTTTTAGTGTCTATAATGAGCGTTAGCAGTGTATTTTATAACATATTATCCACATCTTTTTCTGAGATCATATTTTCATGGTCATGCATAGCAGCATAGATAACCCCTGTACTTTTTCTGGGGTCTATATTGGGGTTTCCTCAACGCGTCTCGGAGGAGTAGAAATTTCATTTGCTGGTTAATGCTGTTCTCTGCAATGAAGGATAATTAGGGAAATACCATGATCGTGTGAACTTTACAACGCTTAACCCTGCCTTAATCATTGCATGCTAATGCTACAAGATTTCATGACCGTGCAAGATGCAATGACACACGGTTTTGCTATGCAAAACATAACAATTAGAAAATGAAGATTGAATACTTGTACAGTATTCTCATAAATAACAAAGCTGATGATGAATTCCTGCACCCTCATACTTGTCCAGGCAATATGGTACGCGTGAAAGTAAAGAGGTAACTGTGGAGGGAAGAGTACAGTTCGATCTTCTGCAGGTTGTGATCTACTATTTTACAGAACAACTGAACCCTAGTATTATTTTCAACCACATAACAGCACCTCATTATTCTCTTACTTGTGCACAGGCTATGCAAAGGGATTACAAGCTGAGTTCTTATTCATTGAACTCTGTATCTGCACATTTTCTTGGGGAGCAAGTAAGTCCAATCATTTTAAGTGGCAGTTTCTGTCAGTACACCCAAAGTATTTACTCGTAACCATACCATTATAATGATAACTCTTCCTGTGGTAGACACTGTCCCATTAGTCAAAACATTCAGATTAGAATGTAAAGATTATCTTGTTAGGGGAAGAGTTATGTTCTTAGGATTCGAGTTTGATTTGATTAGGGAAGTGGGACATACAGTTTATTAACAATTGAAGAGCCTAGTCTTGTGGTACAAGCCAAGTCACCCATTTAAAGGTGTATCAGATAATTCTTTGACGCAATAAAATAATCAAAAGTTCCCTATAGCCTCAGTTCCTCTCTTCCATGTTATATTTGCATTTAATACTTTTATTTTTTTTTTGATAAAAAAATTATGAGCAGAAAGAGGACGTTCACCATTCAATTATATCTGATCTTCAAAATGGGAACTCCGAGACACGAAGACGTCTGGCAGTTTATTGCTTGAAGGTCAGCTAAATTGTTTTTTTAGGTTACCTGCAATTAAACTGCTGAACAGTTAAATGGAGTATGCTGGTTTAGTTCCGGACATTTCCTTTCTCTCTCAAGATGTCCTTGTAGGTGCCAGAAAGATTAATATACCATTTTTTCCAAAGGAATAATTATATATTGTTCTCACACTTAACATCATAAAATATGTACCTTGTGGTTATGTGGTTCAGGCTTTAGGCATCATCATGAGTCTGGGATTGCAATTCTGATTCACTAATTGTATTTTCTTAGTGTATGTAGTAGTTTGGAAGGCAATATCACCATCAAGACTTAAGTACCTAGTCGAGACTAAAACAAGATAATTTATGATTTAGGAAAATAAAATGCATTAGTGCACTCTATTTTCTTATAATCTCTTTCACCCATTCTTTGCCTGATCACAATATGAGGTATACTTCCAATTTTTCCAACAAAATTATGTTATATTCCACAATAATAAGCAACATTTAATGGTTTGAAGAACGGTTGCGGTACGGGAAATCATTTGTTTTCTAACCCTGGCAAGTATGTCTGCCGGTGGCGTAGTTGTAAGCTAGGATGATAGTTTTGCTTAATGTCCTGTAAAATGTGTATATTTGAGTTGATTACTCGCCTTTACTGGAAATCTGATCCTAACATACTTTAACCTTTAACATACAAACAGGATGCTTATCTTCCGCAGCGACTGTTAGATAAATTGATGTACATCTACAACTATGTAGAGATGGCGAGGGTCACAGGAGTCCCCCTTTCATTTCTGCTGTCAAGGGGACAGAGCATTAAGGTGACAACAACAGCAAATCCTGCCAATCAATATTTTCTCCCTAGCATTCTAACAATTTGATTTGGTATTCAGGTCCTCTCGCAGCTACTCAGGAAAGCAAAACAGAGAAACCTTGTTATACCAAACATAAAGGGCCAAGGTTCTGGACAAGATAGCTTTGAAGGTGCAACTGTAAGTTGATCTACGTGATCTGCTACGTGATCTGCATTTTCCTACCTCATTGTTTATTTTCTGTCATGCAGCAGCAGCTATTAAACTTATTGCATGCCTGTTTATCATGCCACAACACTTTCATACTGCACATTAAGACCCTTTACATTGGTTGCCTTGAAGTGACAGTACAGATATTCGTTTTCTATGCTTAGGAAAATTTCCAGTCAACAGTAATGCAAAAGCTATTGTTGATGCATAGCTAATGCATCTTCATTTTTACTAGAAGCATATATTTGTGTAGACCAATTCTCTTTCAATGCGGAAGTAAGGAAACATTCAGTTCGAAATTGGTCATGCAATGGACAATAGTTCCATTTCGGTTTTATTGTCTAATGGTTATTGTTTTCCGTTATTTATGTTCCCTTCAATTTTAGGTTTTGGAGGCAAGGGCTGGATTCTATGAGAAGCCCATAGCAACTTTGGACTTTGCTTCTCTCTATCCATCCATCATGATGGCCCATAACCTATGCTACTGCACTTTGGTAAACACATATCTTTCATGTTTTATTCTAATATCCGAGAAAACAATTTTAGTTCAAAATTGGATTAATGCCTATTTGAATGGTCTTTAAGGTGCCCCCTGAAGATGTCCGTAAACTCAACTTGCCTCCAGAAAGCCTATACAAAACCCCATCTGGTGAAATTTTTGTGAAACCAGAATTGCAAAAGGTAGTCGTTTCCTGGCACACTTTAAACTCCTGTAATAACTTGGTCAAAAAATTGATGGTTCCGTGCATCGATCGATGTTGGGGGTACCGCCCCCATTTTCCATATATGCATTTTGATGTTTCCTAGCATGGTAAAAGGTTTTCGTGACATAACTAGCGTTTCCTAACAAATACTGTCCAATATCAGGGTATACTTCCCGAAATTCTTGAAGAACTGTTGGCTGCTCGAAAAAGAGCAAAAGCAGATTTGAAGGTATATCTGCCATGTTATTGCCGTGAGAAGATTGTAGTCAAGATCCTTTTTGTGATTCTAGATATTCATGCAATACAGATCTTTGATCCTATGTGAAAATCACCAATAACTTTTTCAGGAAGCAAAAGACCCATTCGAACGGGCAGTTCTTGATGGTCGTCAACTTGCCCTAAAGGTACTTCAATATCCTTTTCCTACCACTCTCAGTGCCCTCAGAGGCTCAGAGTCTTACATTAGACGCACAATCCTTGAATCTTGACATTGTTTAATGGTTCTATTTCAGATAAGTGCAAACTCAGTTTATGGTTTCACTGGAGCTACTGTTGGTCAATTACCCTGTTTAGAGATTTCTTCTAGTGTGACAAGCTACGGTGAGCATGAATTCTGCATTGAAAACGATCCACATATTCATTGCATAGTAGCCTAACAATTTCAGATACATCTTGAATTACGGAACTCTGAACAATTTTTGTTCTACAGGTAGACAGATGATTGAGCATACAAAGAAGCTTGTTGAAGATAAATTCACAACAATTGGAGGCTATGAGCATAATGCAGAGGTGAACTATCAGTTCCCATACATTCTGCTCATATAAAGTAGCCTTTAGCTACCTATTTTACACATGACACCTCAGATATTAATTCAATAGAGATTCTATATCAGATTCAAACCGATGAATTACGTCCCCGCACTCACTTCCGTACCATTTAAAGCTTTGCCACTGGATGTCTTACTGACTTGTGGATTGGGCCATCTCAGTGGGACATGTGAATGGCAAATCCTTCCCACGAGTGGAGTGTCAAAACTGCACACCATTAGTTTTGGCTAGATGTCAGCACAACATAGTGTCACAACTATTTTATGACGCCCCTGCAAATCTGGTAGTTTTTGTAAAACCCACATGCCATTTTCACAGCTGGTTGCAGTGACATGGTTCAGAGTTTCCTCAATTTTTATATGCGGCAAGCTCAGGATCTTGTTTATGTGATATCTTGTTCAATACATTTGATCATTGCAGTCTATATATAATAATAATCACTTCCCGATATGTAAGCAAGACACTTTGTACTGCTTTGACCTATATATAGCTTGGTGAGTCTATTTGTTAGATTTTGATACCTTTCATCCATTTTCTGATGGTTTGTGCAAATTCATTTGGACATTACAGGTGATTTATGGAGATACTGATTCTGTGATGGTACAGTTTGGTGTTTCTACTGTTGAGGACGCAATGAAATTGGGAAGAGAAGCCGCAGACTACATTAGTGGAACATTTATTAAGGTGACTACAAAATTACTTCTGAATATTGCTTTTTACCTAGTACTGTAGCATTGGTTTTGAGGAATCAAATTAGCAAAATTTGTCCACAACACCTTTGTTAGTGTCGCATTTGCCCTCAGTACTAGACTACATTAGTGGAATTTTTTTACACTAACAAGCCTTGTACAGAGAAACTTTGTTGTGATTACAAAGGTGTTGTGGACAAACTAGTACTGTAGCATTGTGACTACAAAGATTGTTTAATCGCCATTTGTGGTGATTGTTTCATCGCCAATAAGTTTGTCTACTTTGTTCGTGGTAGCAAAATGCTTGTTCGTTATCTCACTATCAGATCAGATTCATGAACTGCTCTCCGTAAATACGCTGTTAGTGTATAGCATGTTTGTTCATGCAATAAATTCTAACTGAACTTATATCCTTATCATCTCGCTCTACGTTACGACCCAAGTATCCAATTTTATTTGTTGATTTTGACATCTGTCTTGCAGCCCATCAAGCTAGAGTTTGAGAAAATATATTTCCCATATCTACTGATCAGCAAGAAGAGATATGCTGGTTTGTACTGGACAAATCCCGAGAAATTTGACAAAATGGATACAAAAGGTATTTCGCGTATTACTTGTCTGAAGGGTCGTCCTACTTTTGTGCTCTAACATGCGTTCTCCTACCTTTGCGTACAGGTATTGAGACAGTAAGAAGGGACAATTGTTTGTTGGTAAAGAACCTGGTAACTGAGTGCCTTCATAAAATACTAGTGGACCGGGATGTTCCTGGTGCAGTTCAATATGTCAAGAACACCATATCTGATCTATTAATGAACCGTGTAGACTTGTCACTTCTAGTTATAACAAAGGTGAGTTAGTGCGCCTATTAATATAATGAAGGTTGACATTCTCCTCTGGTTACTCACAATGGCTTGATCTGCAGGGTTTGACCAAAACGGGAGAAGACTATGCTGTAAAAGCTGCCCATGTGGAGCTTGCTGAGAGGATGCGGAAGGTACCAACTGATATTTTTTGCTGAATGGTTCTTATCTTCGTCAATTCTTTGTTGAGATTGGGGACACGTGGCTGACATTGCTGAAATTTATTCTGGTTCTGTTGAGCAGAGGGATGCTGCTACTGCACCGACTGTTGGTGACCGAGTTCCTTATGTTATAATAAAAGCAGCCAAAGGGGCAAAGGTTAACTCATGTGTACTTGTTGCAGAGTCATTTATCTTAATACTGCAGTATTTGTTTTGATACTCCTGCATACAGGCATATGAGAAGTCAGAAGACCCAATTTATGTTCTGGATAATAACATACCGATAGATCCTCAGTACTACCTTGAGAATCAAATAAGCAAAGTTTGTCCACAACACCTTTCTTGATATTCAAAGCTTCTCTTTCCCACTTATAATGAATTGCAAAATGTTTGTTGTCAGCCACTATTGAGAATATTTGAACCAATTCTGAAGAATGCCAGCAGAGAGCTCCTTCATGGAAGTCACACCAGATCAGTTTCAATCTCAACTCCTTCAAATAGCGGGATAATGAAATTTGCGAAGAAACAATTGACTTGCCTTGGATGCAAAGCAGTTATAAGGTGATTCTCCTTGCAAAAAGCTGTGCACTCTATTCTTATGTTTGGCTTGGGAGCATTTGCTTTCCAATATTTAATATTGCAGTGCAGATGCGGTCGGTACTGTAAAAGAGGAGCTTCCCTTCTAATCTCACCATTCCAGCAGGAAAACCATAAATTTACTACCTTCCATAAGACCCAGTTTCTTAACTGACCTATTCTCACCCTGCAGTGGTCCCAATCAAACACTCTGCTCACATTGCAAGGGAAGAGAAGCAGAGTTATACTGCAAAACCGTAGCAAATGGTAAGATCTAAATCACCTGAGATATTAGTCTCCAAGTGTCTGATGACTGACTAGTTTTACTGTAACATCCACAGTTTCTGATCTGGAGATGCTTTTTGGGAAGTTATGGACACAGTGCCAGGAGTGTCAAGGCTCCCTACACCAGGACGTTCTCTGCACCAGGTCCGCAAATATTCCTTCGACAATTGCTTATCAGCATATTCCAATCTTTCGACTTCAATCACAAGCTTAAAACTCCTGTCGGCGCAATCATTGCAGTCGGGACTGCCCTATTTTCTACCGGCGAAGGAAAGCGCAGAAAGACATGGCTGAAGCCAGGGTGCAGCTTGATCGCTGGGACTTCTGACTTCTGAGTCCTGTCAATGCTCTGGTAACTTGCATGTTTTCGCACTGCCGACTCATTCCTATACATTGCGAAGTGCAGAGTGGCATGCTGCTTCCAGATCACGTGATTGCATTATGATGCATGATGGGCCAGGGCTACCGAGATCATCGTCCGCCCTTAGAGTTGGAATGGGATTTCAAGTAGGCTTTGGTGGTTGTACCAAAGAAAACAGGCTTGCTGTAGGGTTCATCTGTGTGCCTGTTTAGTTTGTACTTGTAGGGACTTTGCATCTCCTGCCATTAACAACTGTGGCAGATGGTTGATTGCTGCCTAGCTGGGTAATTGCGCTGAACTGCTGACGTGTAAGGTAGAAAAAGCCACAATGCTGGCTTGTAGCTTAGTGACAATGTGTGTTGTAAAAATCTGCGCACGTTTTTCTGTTGTCTTGATGATTAATTTGGCAAAAGAGAAAAAAATGAGCATTGTACTTTATTCATATTTTTGTTAGTAGCTTCACATGTTTTAAAATGATCTTCATGTTTGAGTTTTTTTAGGTTGTATTCGTGAACATGAAAAAGTGTCTGGTTGCCAAATGTTACTGTATCGATACTGGGTTCCTAAGCCCTAGAAAATGATTTTGCTATTCCTCAAGCTGTTGAGAAAAACTTGTTTGCTTATCCCTTCTGTTCGTCCCCAACACTCCAATAGCATACATACATGCCACACAGATATCTATTACTATCTTCTGTCGCAATACACATTGCGTTTCACAGGTACAGCTAGAAAACTCTCAGCAAGGAGGAGAAATTAGACACCAAACACCAACAAATCTATGTACGCGCTTCATCTAAACTGCAGGTTATTTTAGGAACCTAAATCAATCAATCAAATCGATTTTACGGCGCGTTAGCTGTTAAATCTTCCGGCCGGCGAGGTGATGGAGGTCATCTTGTCGCCGGCTCCACTTCCGTGGGCCGCCACATGGTCTTCCTCGCGCAGAGCATGGCCTCCTTGCGCTTGGACACCGTCATCCTCACCTCCCAGTGCATCGACCTCACCACCTCCACGATCTCGTCCACCGTCTCCTTGTCGTCCCGCACGATCAGCTTCCCGTTCGGCCTCAGGATCCTGTCCACCTCCACGATCACCGGTAACACCTTGCATCTACATGCAACAAGTACCAGGTTAGTTATGATCGCCGTCGATTGAGTTATTGCCATGAATGATTCGTCGTCGGACGTACCTGGCCTTGAGCTTGGAGAAGAGGTGGTCGGCGTGGAGGAGGTCGTAGGACCGCGGGTACGTGCTGAACGACTCGCACCAGTCGTGGTAGATCCCGAACAAGCCCCTCTCGTAGATCACCGGCAGCGTGTCCGGCGAGTCGATGGTCACCGTGTTCATCACCCACACGTTCATGTCCCTCAGCGCCGCCGCGAGCCCGCCGTACACCGCCCGCATGTCCATCACGTTCCAGACGGTCTTCCAGTCGATGCCCATGCCGGCGAGGTACGAGTTCCTGACAACCTTCTTCCAGTGCTGGTAGTCCGCCGCGAAGTCCTCCGGCGCCGGCTTCCCGTACACGCCCACCTGGCTGCTGTTGAGCCAGTAGGGCACCCTCTCCGCCCTCGCTGGCCACTTCTCCGGCCACCGCGACCCGCGCACCGACGTGTCACTGGGGACACGGTGCATGCAAGCCCGCAGCGAGATGTTCCACGCCGCGTTGGGGTCGTCGGACGGCTCGCAGAGAGGTGGCTGTTCGTCCTGCTGGCGCGTGTCGTAGCAGCGGTTGCTCACCGGCTTCCTGAAGATGACGAGGCCGACCGCGTCGATGGTGTCCTTGGTCTTGGCCACAATCTCCCAGCAAATGGCCCTGGTCAGCTTCACCATCTCGTCCCAGATCTCCACGTCCTCGGGGAGCTTCTGGTACACGGGCGTGGCGGACCAGACGAAGAGGCCGCCCGGGCGGAGGAGGCGGTTGAGCTCCAGGAGGAGCTTGCCGCCGTCGATGTGCCAGGGCACGCGGCACCGCGCGCAGTGGACGACGTCAAACACGTTGCTGGGGAATGGGAGCCGCTTGGTGCCCATGACGGCGGAGATGGCCGGGATGCCGCGCTCCAGCGCGAACTGCACCTGCGCCTCGTGCTCGTCCTTGGGCGCGAACGACATGGCCAGCGCGCCGCGGTCGAACAGGTACCCGCCGAAGCTCGCCACGCCGCACCCCACGTCCAGAACCACGCGGCTCCGGCGGCCCCACGCCACCTCGGGAAGCGCCTGCTGGATCAGGTCGATGTAGTGCAGCGCGCCTCCCGTCTTGAACTGCGTGCCTCCGCCCGGGAACGTGAGGTGCTCGCCGGAGAGCTTCACCCAGTTCTGGTGTCCCTTGTAGTCGGCAAGCTTGGTGTGCGGCACGTTGTGGTACCAGATCTTGTCGCGGCTGTGCGGCCACCGGATCGGGTCACGGTAGGACGGCGGCGCCGGGACGAGGCACGTGGGCGGGTCGGCGGGGCAGTGCCGCTCGCGGTGCTCGTAGTGTTTGTCCGTCTTGAGCTTCCTGATGGCCGCCTCGTTGTCCAGGCACGGGATGTAGTCCTCGCCCGCGCTCGTGTTGCAGAGCTTCCACACGTACGACGGCGACGACGTCTCCTCCTGATCAGCATTGCCTGCCGATTTCTTATTTTTTTCTGCTTCTTTTTCCTCTCGGCACGCTTCTTCTGCTCGTTCGTCGACTCCGCCGCCTGCGTCGTGAACGACCCGTTCTGAGCGGCCCGCTCCGTCAGCAGCTCCGCCTCCCCGTTCGGCAGCGCCTCCGGAAGAAGCTTCTGCTCCTCGTCTCGCGCTTGCGCTTCCTCGCCGTTGTCGGACGTCTTCGTCGTCTCCTCGAGTGTCGTCGCGGTGGCCGTTTCGGTCGGAACAACCGCCTCTGTCTTTTCTGGCAGTAGTGGCGGTCGTCTCGTCAGAGATTGGCTTGACGCTTACGACGTCGTCTGGATGAAGGTCTTGTTGCCGTCATCCTTCACCACGTCCACGCCTTCCATCTTGCCGTTCTCGTCGTCGAACGTCTGCTTCTTCGACTCCTCCTCCTTCGCGTCGCCCGCCGTCGTCTCCTCCTGGCTGACGGTCACGCTTTCCTTCGTGTCAGCCGACGCCTTCTCAGCGTTCGCGTCCTGACCGCCGTCGCCTACGCTCTCCTTCGCGTCTGTCACCGCCTGCACCTTCGCGTCCGTCACCGTGTCCTCCACGCTCTTCCCCTGGGAAGCAGCCACGGCGGCGGCAGCAGCGGCGGCGCCGTCCGTCTCTGCGGTCTCGGGCTTCACGAGCTCCCCGCCCTCCGTCCTGCCGTTCTCGTCATCGAACGACTGGTTCTTGGACGCCGGCTTCTCGCCTTCGGCCTCGTCTCCCTTGGCTTCCACGGTGGGCTTCTCCGCCTCCGTGTGGCCGTCGTGGCCTCCGCGACGACGTTGGCGCTGTCCTGCTTAAAGTTGTTGGTGGCGTCGATGGAGCTGTCCTCCTCCTTGTCCTTGTTGACGACGACCTCCTCCGCCGCTGCCTTGTTGACGTCCGACGCCGCCGCCGTGGCCGCCGGGACGGCCTCTGGCGACGGCGAGGACACGATCCAGAAGCCCAGGAGGCAGAGTCCCACGAACAAGGCGATGGTCGCCGTGGAGAAGAGTGACGACCGCTGCTTCTGGTTCCGATCGAACAGGGCCATCTGCTCGTCCCCCTTTTCACCTCATGCAACTCTGTTCATATACGCGCGCGCGCAAGCTTTCTCACGATTTTCTTCTTCAAAACTTCGCACGATGATTCATGATGCATAAAAAACAACAAGAAGAGCAAGATTTCAGGAAATGAAACAGAGGGAAGACAATGTGTACCTCGAATTAGTGGCTTAATTTCTCCCGACCAGGAAGGCAGGAACACTCTGGATTGATGTCCCGATCAACTCAATGCCTATCGAGAAGAGCATGGATGCATGGCGTTAGTGTTTGAAAAGGGTGCGTGGCTTTCAAGGGAGGAGAGTTTGGACGGAGGGAAGGGAGCGTTAAGCGGGGAGTGAGGAGACAAGTGGAGAGACCGCCGCGCAGGTCACTCCCCGGTTTTGTTGCTGCACCATGCAGTGCCAGCTAGTGTTCCTTGTGTGCGTGTTTTTTCTTTTTATAAATTCAATTCAAATCCGCAATCCAATGTTTCCTGGAGCATGGCAGTTTTAGAGTGCATAAATAGTTTTGACTATCCGTAGTGCGGGATTCAAATTAAATTCACTCAGTTCAAATTATTTGTAGTGCATAATTCACTGATTTTTGGTGTGTATCCACGTATGCTTCACAAGATCATTGAGTAGTTGCACATGCGCTTGTTGATCTCGAAACTGTCGATGCATCTCAAGAAAGTTGAGAACATGATCTGCATCTTGTTCTCGGAGGCGGACATGTTCTCTGGGCTTTACAAAACCATTGGTGTGTGAGGCCCTTCTCACTCGTCCTCCAGAATCATGTCCGTGAATTTCCTCCAGGAATCCGAGACCTTCATGCGGGTCTGCGGGTGGTGGCCAGCGATTTCAACATGATCACGAATCACTATGATAAAAACCAGGGGGTTCTCCACCATAGTATGATGGAGGTTCGTCTTCCAGGTCTCGAGCTCAAAGAGATTTACCTCAATGGGCGTAAGTTCACGTGATCTACTGAAAGACACAAACGGCAATGGAGAGATTGGATAGGGTCTATTCAACCATGGACTGAGATGCTGACTTCCCCGAGGCCTTTCTCTTGGCCCTCTCTTCTGGGCCTTCACACCACTGCCCGATACTCCTTAACTTGAACCCGGATCACTTGTGCGGTCGCAGTTTTAAGTTCGTGGCCTTTTGGCCTAAGGTGGAATGCTTCTAGGACATTGTCCATGAAGCATGGACCATCTCGCCTGAGATCGATTCGTAACCCGTCGGGAGACTTAGGGAGACGACGAGGAGGCTCTCCTAACGGAGTAGTCACTTGACAATGTCAAACTCCAGATCCTCATCGCCAATGAGGTCATCCTTAGGTTGGATGCGGTGACGGACTCTCGCACTTTGTCGTTGTAGGAGCACGCCCTGCGTAGACTTCTCAAGCGGAAGCTCCTTGATCTGGCTTCCCCTGAAAGGTCAATGCCACGACAAAGATCCCGCATGGTGTGGCTACTACAGGATGACGCATGCACGCGGTTCTTCAACGCCACAACCAGCCACCGACGACGTAAGAACTTTATTGGTCACCTAATGGTGGATGAGCCCGGGTCTCGGACCATGAGGGCAAGGCTACGACCGTGGATGACTTCTTCGTGAAGCTCTTGGGATCGGCGCCAGACATGACGTTCTCGCTAGACCTTAACTATGTGGAGCTTCCCTTGCTAGACCTCCATCGCCTCAAGGATGATTTTTCAGAGGAGGAGGTGTGGAGCGTTGTTAGAGCCATTCCGCTGGACAACTGTCTCGGACCTGATGGCTTCACGACCCGCTTCTGCGTGGCCTGTTGGGACATCATTAAAGCAGACATGATCTATGTCTTCTGATTCCTCTCACATCTTGATACTCGAGGGTTTGGTGCGGTGAATCAAGCGTTCATCACGCTTCTTCCGAAGAAGCCAGATGCGGTGGAAGTGGGGAATTTCCGCCCTATTAGTCCGATCCACGGCTTCACGAAACATGTGACAAAGGTACTCGCAACTCAAGTGACACCTTTTGTTCCCAGATGGTGGGCTCACCAGATTGCGTTTATTCGGGGACGTTGCCATAACTTCATGTTGGTGCAAGGCATGGCGAGGAAGCTCCATAGTTCCTCTATTCCAGCAGTGCTCATGAAGCTGGACATTAGGAAGGCCTTTGACATGGTGGACTTGGCATTTTTTCTTGAAGTCCTTTCTAAGATGGGCTTCGAGGAGCATTGGATCACGTGGATATGTGACTTGCTATTCAAGGCTTCGACCAGGATTCTCACCAACTGCGTGGACTACGACAGGGGGACCCTTTATCCCTTGCTCTTTATATTGGTTATGGAGCTACTCTACCTCCTCATCGAGAAGGCCTCCGGAGTGGGGCTCCTTTATCGATTGTCCGCTAGAGATTTGCGTCATCGTACTTCCATGTACGCGGATGATGTGGTCATCTTCCCGAGGGCCTCGGTGGTGGACTTCCTGGTTTTCTCCGCTATCCTAGAGGGCTTTGGAGCTACGTCTAGACTGCGCACGAACTTCAGTAAGAGCGCAACTCACCTTATTTTTGGTTTAGACGAGGTGGTTGTGCATGTGGTTCAGGAGTTGGGCTGCAAGGTTTAGCCGTTCCCCATGCGCTATCTTGGTCTTCCGCTAGCACTATGGAAACTTTAGATGCACAACTCCAGCACCTAGTGGACAACGTGGCTGGGTGGCTCCGGTTTGGGAGCTGCGTTGATGAACCGAGGGGGGCGGTTGTCACTGATCCGAACCACTCTTACGGCAGTAACGATCTTCGCCATGATATCCCTTGAACTTCTGGCGAAGACGCTCATGGCACTTGAGAAGATTGTTGAGGGCTTCTTGTGGAAGTGAATAGAGAGAAAGATTCTTCTTATTTTCTTGTTCCTGAAAATATTCATTCTATCTATCTCCTAGATGCCGTAGAGAATTGAGAATTTTCATGTCTTTCAATTAGCGTACTCGTAATTGGAAAGTTACGGAAGGAGACCCCTCATTTTGCAATGAAAACAACATATAAAACTTGTACTTTTCAACGGACATTTCCTCCCTCGCCAGCAGCTTCATTACCTGCTAAGTCTGGAAGGGTAGTAAAATCACTCACAACAATCAATCTTTTCTTATGATACTGATACGATGCAAACGGTGGCACCCCAGGATAAGGTGTCTCTGCATTTGTGTTTGTCTTCCCTATATGTGTTCTATACCTGCCTTTTGGTAGTATGGGTCTTGTTTAGCCGGAACACCTAAGTGGCTAAGTGTACGTCTCCTAGTAGCTCGTACCAACCATAAGTATCTTATCTTCTCCTTCAAAGTAAGGGCTAGATGCAACTGAATAGGCAATCAACAGAATGTCTTATAAAGCGGACGTCTGGGTTTTGGAAAGTGTCATTAAACCACAACTTTAGCTCGGGGGTTCGGTTGGTCATGTCCTACTAATATTTACGTAAGTAACACGCTTTCCAGCAAGTGAGAGAGAAGCAGCATAGTGGGCTTTCAAATGAGAGATTTTTCCCGTGGAAGGAGAGTGTCATGAATCAATGAACTGAGAGCTCAGTACTTAGAGGTATTCAAGCACTACTTCCGCCTTGCCTTGAGAAGGATTTGTTTAAATCCTTAATGAATACAGATCCACATCAAGAAAGGAATAAGAATACGAGGTTCCAAAAGGAGCGGCATCTATGCCAATGTTATCCCAAGCCATTGGATGTCTTCTTAGCATATTGAAATACGAATTCTCGTAGGAAGACTGATACCAATAAAATTGAGGTCGAATAATGGATTGGATACCTAACTGAATGCTTCCTTCGAGCTACCATACCAAACACTTTCTGGCGCTTACATTCCACCAATATCTCCGGCATATCGATTTAAAAGGGAAGCAAGCAGAAAGAAAAACACATAAGTCTTCAACAGAAGTCCGAATTGGATAAAAAGAAAGAAGCAAACCAGAGGAGTCGCATGGAGGATTTGTTTGGGCCATTGGCCCTTCCCCCCTAATGGAACTAGGTGATACCGGCGATGGTAATGGTTAAGATTTCGGTATAGGTACCGAGGCTCTGGTAAAGGTGTACTTTCTGGTGGGGACACCTAGGAGAAATTAGACGCACCTGGTAGGAAGACGTTTATACGTAATAGGTAAAGAAGCAATGGATGGGTTTGTTTGCAAGTATAGGTATAAGCCACCGGTGACTTAGGTTTCAAAATAAAGGCATATGGATAGGTTTCTTGATAGGGATATTCAAGTTTAGTGGGAAGGGTGATACGTCTCAAACGTATCTATAATTTTTGATGTTCCATGTTGATATTATACCAATTGTTACATGTTTTGCATCCACTTCATATCATTTTTATACATTTTTTGGGACTAACCTATTAACAAGATGCCACAGTGTCAGTTCCTGTTTTCTGCTGTTTTTGTATTCCAGAAAAGCTGTTCTGGAAATATTCTCGGAATTGGACGAAAATCAACGGAGGTCCCTATTTCTCCGTCACGTACACGGAGTCCAAAGGGGAGATGGAGGAGCGCCAGGAGGCGGCCACACAAGGGCTCGGCGCGGCCCCACCTCCTGCCGCGCCAAGGGTGCGTGTAGGCCCCTCGGTGCCCTCAGCCGCCGCCCTTTCGCCTATTTATTCCTACCGACGCGAAAACCCTAAATACCCGAGTCATATTCCACGAAAAGTTTCAGAGGCACCGCCGTCGTCAATCCTAGCTCGGGAGGGTTCTGAAGCTCTTCCCGGCACCCTGCCGGAGAGGGGAATCATCACCGGAGGGCTCTACATCGCCATGCCTGCCTCCGGAGTGATGCGTGAGTAGTTCATCCTTGGACTACGGGTCCATAGCAGTAGCAAGATGGTTGTCTCTCCACTTTATGCTATCATGTTTAGATCTTGTGAGCTGCCTAACATGATCAAGATCATCTTATTGTAATGCTATATGTTGTGTTTGCTGGGATCCGATGAATATTGAATACTATGATCAATTTGATTATTAATCTATGTTACATGTTATTTATGATCTTGCATGCTTTCTGTTACTAGTAGATGCTTTGGCCAAGTAGATGCTTGTAACTCCAAGAGTGCGTATTTATGCTAGATAGTGGGTTCAGTCTCCAGTAATCTGGGCGAGTGATAGCAACGTCTAAGGTTGTGGATGTGTTGTTGCCACTAGGGATAACCTAACAATGCTATGTCCGTGGTCATATGTACTTGTTTACATTACGCACATTACTTAATGCGATTATCCGTTGCTTGCAACTTAATACCAACGGGGAACACGGATGTCAACCTGAAGGTGGATTATTAGTCATAGATGCGGTTGGATAACGGTCTATGTATCTTGTCGTAATGCCCAATTAAATATCATGGTAGTCATCTTGTCATATATATGCATTGTCATGCGCTCAATATTTTATCAATTGCCCAGCTGTAATTTGTTTACCCAACATGTCATTTATCTTTATGGAGAGACACCACTAGTGAACTGTGGACCCCGATCCATTCTTTTACACTGATAAAACCACCAACTGCAAACAATTGTTCTCTTTTACTTTCTGCAATTAAACATTATTTTCCACACCATACATTTAATCCTTTGTTACAGCAAGCCGGGAAGATTGACAACCTTCCTGTTTCGTTGGGGCAAAGTAGTTTGATTGTGTTGTGTGCAGGTTCCACGTCGGTCGCCGGATTCCCTGGTGTTGCGCCATGCCATATTCCGCCACCAACAACCTTCTGAAGTGCTCCTACTCCTACTGGTTCGATAACCTTGGTTTCATACTGAGGGAAAACTTGCTGCTGCACTGCTTCATACCTTCCTCTTGGGTCTCCCAACGAACGTGTGATTTCACGTCATCAAAGGGCTTGATAGGTTAAGTCAGTTTATAAATATACATCTTGAAAGTCATTTAGTACAGTAGGTTTGCAAGGGCAAATATTTTCTTAATATAGCAGAGAAGGGCGCTATCTAGGCTACTAAGTAATGCCAGTAATAGGGCTAGCACCGGTTTATGCTACTTGAACTCTAGAACTAGGGGAAAAATATGCCTTGTTTTCTTTCCCTTGCTTGTGATGATTAGTTCATCAAGTCGGAAAAGTAGCCTGGCAAGTCATTTGATATAAGAAAACTAACCGCGATCAATAAAGGATGTCAATCCTCCCAGTTGTTGTGAGCCTATCAAAACTCATGTTTTTATTAACCAACAACACATGGACTTTGTTAGAACTAAAGAAAAGGTTATCCAATAATCCACTAGTGCAACTGAAGTGAAGGAATTATCTATTCCGAACCTCCACAAGAAAGAGCTCAATACCACTGCTTG